>VWZZ01000923.1:741732-759197 GCA_013399095.1 Psophia crepitans | reverse complement strand
GGGGGGGCAGGTGACGGCCTGACAGGAAACCCGCGCTCCCCTCAGCCCGCCGCGCGCTTCCCGCCCTTCTACCCAGCGTGCCCCGCGTCCCCAACGGCTGATGGCGGCGGAGCTGTGGTCGCTGCCTGAACGGGGGCTCTTGCGGTTGCGGGATGGCGGTCGGGGGTGCGGGAGGAGAAGAACTCCGCTTTTTTTTTTTTTTTTTTTTTTTACCAGTGAGGCGTGTTTGTAAACACAGCGGGCGGTGTCGGGAGCGGGGCTCCGCTCCTGGCGCCGCCCCAGTGTCTCCTCTGAGGAAAAACGGATCGGTGCGAACCTGAGGAACACGCTTAGCGAGGCGTTCCCTCAGGATTGTTTCAGTGCATCCTCCCCGCGTTCCTGTCGACGGCTGAGGTTAAAGCACGTTTTGTTGGGTTGTAAAAGCAGTTTTGTGAGGAGTGACCTTCATCCTCAAGCGGTTCTGGGAGGGGAGTAGTGAACTCGGTTAATAACTGGATAAAGCACCAGCCCTAACGCCTCGGTTTGTTTCAAGCAGCAGCAGACGATGAAAATTCAAATGCATGCCCTAAACTGAAAGCATCCCGTCCACCCTCAGAGGATAATTATTCATAAAGCAGCTCTAAATCCCGACACCACAAAAGGATTTTTAAAAGCTGCAGCAGCATTCCTCTATGTTAACGCGAAGCCCTTATTTGCGATTCAGCCTTGCATGATCTTTGCCACATAAATAGCTAATTAACCTTCACGCGTCTAATCTACGTTTAAAATTTTAACACCTCAAGAGAAAATTTGACCTGATGATTCAAAAGCATTTTTAATGTTTTGTTACCCACTTCTGAACAACAACCTTCTACCACTGTGAAGTCCTGAAGCACAACCAGAGAAACTGAACCTGATCAGTTGCAACACTTTGTGTTTGATGTTGATCATTAGGGATGCTATTAGTTATGGCCCCTTTTAAGCATGATTCTGCTTTTAAGATTTTCCGTCAAGTTCATTTGCCATTTTTGCCACTGTATGTTCACCCTATGTCTTTGCTTGATGGAGAGATACACAACTTTAAACAGAAGTACCTGTTGAAACACACCTGAGACCGAAATGGTAACTTTTCCATGTCAAAATAGGTCAGTCCTGCAACACTGCTGTGGAAAGCATCTCTGTGGCTTTTTTAGTTCTTTGAGAGCTCAGATGGTACAGAATATTTTCTATGCATACACAGCTGTATGTATTTGAATAAAATGATGTAACCTTCCACAAAACCTAAGAAAGGTGGCCACTTCTCTTTTAGAGGAGCAGCCCCACTAGAATACATTGAGCCTTTCCACCATGATAGAATAATTTTTACTCTTCCTGTCAAGAAGAGTATTCCTTCCTATTTGAACTTACTTCTTTTGCAGCCTCCTTTTAGCGCTCCAACATCACATACCTTTATGCTACGGTATCACAAACAAACTAAACCTTGCAAAAACAAGAAACCCCCAAAGAAGCAGATGAAGCTGCCAAGGTCCAGCTTATCTGGAAGAGATGTTTCAGGCATCTGAAGGAGGTGACTGCAGCGGTACTGCTATCGTGCATGGCAGACACAGGTGCTAGAAAAACAGTAACAGAAGTTGGAGTCTGGTTGGTGGAAAAAAAAGCAAACGAGCGGGAGCAGAGAGTGTAAGATAGGGTAAGCAAATGGGGAAATGACAAAATGATTTACATTAATCAAAACCAGACAGGAATTATAGCAATGTGAATAAGGTAAATGAAACAGATAGCCAAAGGCAAATTAAAACCAATACCAAACATAAACTAAAAAGCAACAATAAGAAAAATGTACTTTAAAACACTTCATGAGAGACCATTCTGATTTAGATTTGCCATTTCAGGAGGAGAGACATGAGGTTTTTATCAAAATCAGTTTGGTTTTAGTTTGATTGTTTTTGTTTTTTAAAATCAGTGCCAGTCCCTCAGCCAACAGAATGCCAAACAGAACAGTGAAAAACAGAGACACATTTTTCTTTGTGTCTGTCTTCTCTGAAATACTTCTTACTCTGTCCAAAAGGATGACTACAGAACTAAGCAAAGTACAGAGAAGAGTTACTGAGATGATGAGGTATGAAAATGCTCTTACACAAATGTTAAGAAATTGGAATTGTTTTCAGTAGAGACACGTTACTGAAATAACGTAACGAGGCAAAAGCACAGTGAGAACAACCTCATGTTCCATGAACAGATATTGCAAGATTCATATAATATAGAAAATAGAATTCAAAGCACACAAAGATCCTATGAGGAATATGATGATAGCAGCACTATTTTTCATATCCATATAAAGGGTTTATCATCATCATCATCATTAACTGCTTAGCCAAAGCCTGAACAACTTCAAGCAGTAAATTTTCCATCCCTATTAGAAGTCCTACAATACAGGGACCGCCTCTTTTCTGCATTCACACAAAACCTAGCAAGAATTGGTCTTGCCTGCAATTGCATTTGTAACACAGACATAAGATTGAGCTGCTTGCCAATCTCTTTTCTTCCTGAATACAGAAAAGACATACTGAAGTTCATCAAGCCTTGGGTCTGGCTCAACAGATTCTCTCATGTTCCTAAAAAAAAATAATCTCAAACTACTCGGAATGGTTGCTGTATTTCATTGCCTTTTCTGTGAAACTTAAGTGTTTACACCTAATCTTCAAAACATAAACAAAAGCATTTAAATATTTGATAGAAGGTAGAGTCACACTATTAATGTCTTTTGAGGAGGGGAACAGTTTCTTGTAAACCAGTTTCTCTGTGGGCAGCCAGAGAAAGAACACACATCTTCAGAAATCTGCATGTGGCAGAATTAATTGGTTATTTTCTCCCAATCTGGGTGATAAGAATAAAACTCAAAGACTACATAAATGATCTGAACAACAACAAAAAGCACTTAAAAATAATTTAGAAAAAAAAAGCAAGCAAATGCTGCAGCAGATTGATCACGTTTGAGTCCGGCGCACGTCATGAGGTCTTCAAACAACCTCCAAAAGGAGAGAGAACTGCAAACATTCCGTATTCAGCCATCTTAACACGTCCAGCAGTACAGAAAGGACAGCATGGACCGGTCTGAGATTAGTGCTTTTTTTTTTTTTTTTTTTTAAAAAAGAGTTGTCAAAATATCAATACCCAAGTCCTTTTGACACTGGGAACAAGAAAAAACAAGTGAAAACCAATTTACATCTACTACAAATAGAAAAGAACATTGAGGCAGAAGCTGTCGTTCACTTCTGAATCTTCACCTGGGTTGTACCTAATCACCACTTGAAAGGTCAGTCCCTCAGGAGAAAACAGAGCAGAACACGAGGAAAGTGGTTCCCTTTGCAGATACTCAGAATACCGAAACGGTCACTAGCAATTATCAAGATCAGGGGCAGGAAAACAAAGGTGAGCCTCAGCAGTCGGGATGGCCGCTACAGGAGGTGTGCTGCGGAACAGCCAGCCAGCAAGTCAGCGACCAGAAAGCCACTGATGCTCAGGGAGAGTAATTCCTGACAGACGTCCAACAGCCAGTGGAATAAATCTCTCCTCTGAGGACTCCAGTTCTTCAAGGCTCACCTCCTACTCTACCTCAATTAATTTTGCTAATTGAATTAGTCTGTGGTTAATTTGAGATTATACTCTATTTGCATTGCATTCTCAGAAAAGGAATGCTGCAACAGACCAGATATTCAAACCAGCAAATAAACACCCTCCTCCAGACCAGGATCTGAAGTTCTACCCGTGTTCCTGAGTGACATTTACTACACAGCACTTTGGGAGGCAGCCCTGTTGCCAACAGGAACAGTCTGTTTGGGTCATGACAAAACTGAACAGAAGAATGGGAAACAATCACTTTTAATTTTTACAGTTGCTTCAGTTGGCAGCATGCAGTTCTTCATTGCTTTGTTACTAAATAAGATGCAAAGATGGGTCAGGGAAAAATAAACACATTGCTCAGAAAAAAAACACTAGAACAATAGAAGAAAAAAGTTTTCTCAGCGGAAGTCACAGAAAGCTAACATGAACAGAAGCGTTTATATACACGTAATATATAAACACAATAATAATATTCTAAAAATAAATTTAAAGCCTTTCTGAGGATGGACTAGAGAAAAAACTGTAATATGCATCAGCTACACAGCACAGCGTATGCGTAGCATCAGCTACGGGACTTTTTGGTATTACACAGTCTTAAGCTGTTTATGCAACCTGAAACTTGCTGACTACAAAAGCTTTGCAGTTACTACTGAAAATACAAGATGTTAATATAGCAACCATAAAACCTAAATATGAGGGAGGAAAAAAAAAAAAAGCCATTTTCTAACAAGATCCTAAGATATAAACAAAACTGAAAACTTTGAGTTGAAGTATTAGTAGCCTGCAGCTAAAGCGTATGTATTTCCCTTTCTCCCAAGGGCACAAACTTAACATTGAAATCAGTCAACTTTCACACATCACCATTAACTTTTCTAATTCAAAATATTTTTGCAAAACACTTCTCCCCATAACAATATTAATTTTAGAATGTGTCTGTAAATAGCACTGCTACACAAACCCTACACTGCTGACTGCTTTAATTTCCTTGTGGTTGGCCCGTGGTGGTAGATGACTTGAGAAGTTCAATTAATACAAAGCCAGGAACTCAATGGTTTAATTAGTGTGTTGGCAGGCTCCATAGATTCAACTGAATTTTTAACTTTCTTCTAATCAGTTTCAGATGACTATTTGTATTTTCCCCCCATCACCTCCCTAATGGCACTTGTCATTCAAATTGCCTTTATTTTGCTAATAAGACTTTTTCTTTTGTTTTTCATTTTCTCTCTGCTCCCCAGAAAACACTCAGTCAGAAGCTATTTGCAGGAATCAAACTGATGACTGGTGTAAGCACAATTACGCAAACTGACCTGTGACACGTAACTCAACACATTTACTTGGTCATACAGTGTTACACAGCTCTCCAGTATGGGTTTTATTTCCAAGTTTGGGGTCAGTGATGATGTTCCTGTCTGATTGAACATGGGGTGGGGTTTTTTGTGGTTTCCTTCCTCCAGCCTTTTCATACGAGTGTTGATCAATATAAAAACCTCTGGTTTTAATTTCAAAGGGGGGAACTCTGGCCCACTCTCAGATTGGGCAAGCTTTGAAGGCAGCATTATGGATTTAGTTTGTGCTAGTATGACAATACCTCTAAGTTTTGCATTTGGTAGCATATTACCTCAGAGGCTCTTTAAATCTCTTATTCTAATAGCCCCTGAAAAACCAAGCATGTTTCTGTAACATCACGCAATTTATACATTCTCATTCTTTCAGTTCTCCTCTATTTTGACTAAATAAAAAAGCAAACAAATAGAGCTAAGAACATGCTTCCTATAATTAACACCAGTAAGTTCAATTACTTCGACAGATACCACTTTCCATTCACAGAATTTTAACTTTTTCTGAAAATTAGATATCTGTGACTGTCCATCTTTACACAAACCTAAAAATGTAAACGCAGCTGTAAATCTCACTCCCATTAATTTTCTTCCTTTGTAAGAAAAGGCGGAAAGGCTATTATTTCCAATGTAGGAGTTACAGACATTCACCAGGCAGGCCTTGAGTATACGAGGCAGGAAGAAACCTATGTACCACAACACAGATTCCCCCAGAAACTGTACCTGAATAAAACAGGACTTAGAATGGAGGTAAGCAGGAGAGGAGGAGGAATCACCGGACATCCAGAACACAAGCACAGTTGTATCTAATATTTTTTTTTTCCTCCAATTGCCAATACAGAATTTCAATAGAAAATTTTACCCTCTTTGAGAACTCCTGGTTTCACTACACCATTAAATGCATCAACCCTGCACTGCAATTTGGAACTCACCTTTGCCACACACAACAACAACAAAAAGATGTGATATATATATAAGTAATCAGAATTTGAAATAAGTAAATTTAAAACATCTATTGATGTTCCCCTTCCCATTCCAGTTTGTTCTTTGTGGGTTTTGGGTTGGTTTTTTTTTGGGCAGGGGGGTAGTGTTAATTTTTTTGTGGTTGGGGTTTGTTTTGGTTTGGGGTTTTTTGTTTGTTTTTTGTTTTAGGAAGTGATGAGGCAAAGTAGGCAAATGAAGAAAAAAGTTCTTAAAAACAGCATTCTGGAAGCTCATAATTTTAAGTTAACCCCTTAATATCCTATTTCTAATACTCCATAGGTATTTAATTTGTCACGGAAAGTAGTATTTGCCTAAAATCCCAGAATAATTTGATGTTGTAGTTTAAGTAACTGGATCAGCTTTCCCCCCAATGCTTTTATGAATAACTACAAGGTCAAAAAGTATTTCATGTCACAGATAAATATTTAGCCACCAGTTCAATCGCAAGCTTTCAATGGCAGCGCCACTTCCTCTGCCTGCCACCGGTTCCCACCCTTACAGCACCTCCCGTTGTGCCAGCAGATGTCTGCGTGACTAAGCGAGAAACCAGGCTAAGAAGAATAACAACATCATTTTGAGGGTGAATTTTTGCAGCCCAATGAGTTCTGTACCCAATTTACCCCACGGACTGACAAAGCGGTGCGCTGCCAAAGGGAGAGGCTGCGGCCACCCAGGATAAACGCCCAGGAAGAGAAGGGGAGCAGAGCAGCTGGGCAAGCAGTGCTGCTGCTGTGCGAGCCCTGGCCTCCCCCGGCAAAGGCACATCCGACTCCCCTATATTCCCATGACTCTGGATAGACAACTGCACACTAAGCATAACGTCTGGGTATGAGAAGCATACAGGAACACCATGTACATTCACTGGAGTGTTTTTAGACTTTGATTAGGGATCTTCTGGCTATGGCTTTGAAGAGCTCTCTTAGCAAAAGTACCTCATTCTTGTACATTTATTTGCACCAAACTCATCAATGTTGAAATTAAGTTGCACAAATCTTTATCTTATGACCAGACGTTCAAAATAATGCTGATTTGTGACTACTTCAGGCATAAGTAGACAACAGCTACATGAATTACAGGAACAGTTTCGTTTCCTACACATCATAAACACACCCCTGCTGCTACCTCCATAGCTGTCTTAATACGTATCAGAGCTTACACCCAAACGCAATCTGTCGAGGTATTTGTGCTCAAATCTTGCCCAAGTTCATAGTTGTCAGACCACAAGAAACATTTTCACCTATGAGAATCGTCTACTGCAACCTGTACTTTCAGCTGTCTTTTCGGAAAAGGAAAGACAAGCCATTGGGATATATTAAATTTGTTGCACTCTATCCACAAGTAGTTTTATCTAATTTGGGATTAAAAACAGCACAAGAAGGATCAGAGCTGCCCTGTACTGTTCCAGTTTAAATCATCCCAGATCAACAGCTGAATCACAAGATAAACACTACCGCACTATATGCAAAGCCAGGTTGAGTTTATCATATGATGGATTTTTTTAAACTACAATAAAATCCTGCTACAATAGGATTTTATTTTAGCTTTTACTACTGTATACAGCACCTCCTGTCTTAGGGTTACAGAATGTTTTCATCTGAAAAATAGGTCACTTCAAGAACCGTTTTGAAATGATTTGTTTAAACAAAGCTTACACACAAAGATAAAATCCTTCAGCTGCAGTGTCTTCTAATGACTGCAGCAAGGCTGACCATCCAAGAAGGAGCACATAGGGCAGCAAAGAAATTTGTGAAAAGAACCATGAAGAGTAAGAAAAACAGATTTAAAAGGACTGGAAGCTTTTCCAGTGATTTAAACACCATTCAGCCTTTGTTCTCTCCTTTGCTCTCTCTTCCTCTATTTTGNCACGGTGGCAGAGTAAGTGACTTGCAGGTGATCCTGGTTGCTGAAACACATATAGATTAGTTGGCAATTTATGACACAAAGGTAAGTCTTAATAATAATGCACAGGTTAAGGTGGCTCTGACAGAAGGCATTTTAAGAAAATAGCAGCCATCATGTATTACAGAAGAGCCTCTCCACTCTGCTTCAGTTCCAGGCCCTAAACTTAGCTGATCACTTCAGCCAGTGAGGTTCCTCCCATTTGAAGATTTCAGATATCCCAAGATGTTTTACTACTGAGCGTAGAGAAAAAGAACAGGAAAACACGCCAACTTCAGAACGGTAGAACAGCCTATCTCGAAAAACAATTCCTTTACAAACACAATACATAATAGTAATCATATAAGAAAGAATACTCAACACAGTATCCATGGTCACTTCAGACTACATCGCCCGTTACAGGCAGAGAAAGTAAGGGTTTTGTGATCATCTTAAAACATTCTCCACACACTTTGATTTAGTATAGTCAAAACTACTAAAATCAGTAATTGGCTGCAGTTGTATAATTTACGTGTCCACATAAATATATTTTTAAGCATTCCCATACTGTCAGGTCACATACCTTAAAAACCATGAATCATGACTGTGATTACTACAGTAACAGTAAAAAAAAGAAAAATGGAAAGCAGTAATGCAAGATGAAGCTTACACTCTGGATCCTATGTTCTATTAAGCACCACTTCCAAAATTCCATAAAATACTTGGAGATTTTCAAGACTCAGCAAGCCAAGGCCCTGAGTAACCTGATCCAAACCTGCAGTCAGCCCTGTCTGCACAGAAGGTGGGATGAGATGACCAATCCACGTTATGATTTTATAAAATAAAATGGAGAGTGGGAGTGGGTTTGTATACACATACATACTCAAACGCACTTGCCCTATTTCTTTCTAGATACCCTAGCCAGTCTATAGCTAAAGGTACACTGAATATTGCATATAAAACACGATTACAAACGTCACTGAGCAGCAGACTGATTCGGATACCTTAAATACACATCAACTTTACATTTATATACAAGAAGTACAGAAGAAAGTATTGCTTTATGACCTAAGCGAGGTGGCAAAGAAATAAAGACTTCTCACACTTATCAGCTCTACCTGATCTCAGAAGCATCTGATTTATCTGTTGAACCCTCAGCTTCATGAAAACACCATCCTCACTACCCTGAGCTTTTACTCCTTCAGTGGTGAGAAATCTCTCTGGAATTATAAAGGGATGAAACATTAATTGCTTCTGCTGAGACACCAGAAAAGAGAGGAAGCAGGCTTGTCCTGAGACAGGTAACCACTCAAACCACAAAAAAAGAGAACAAACCAACATTCAGGTTCACCATTCCACTCTAACCCACACTTCATTTACACATCTCAAACCGAAACTCCACTACTCCTACCTTCGGAATTCCTCCTTTGATGCTTTTTCCGTCCTGCCATCCACTGAGCAGTATTTTCAGCAGTGACTCACAAGAACGTCCTGAACATGACACGTTGTTGAAACTCATTCGGGATGCCTCGATTTAAAAGCCCAAAAGACACGTCTCTAACACAGGACGTGATAATTTCTTGGACAGGTAACGACAAGTATCATCACACTTCTGACAGTATTTCATACCATTAAATCTTTCTTAGAGACAGGCAATTGCAACTCTTGCCTTATAAGAGTTGCATTTGGAATTTACTCCTTTTTTCGCCACAAATGAGGAAAGAGAAGCAACTTGAACAAGATGATCCACTAACCCTGAAGAATTCAGAGTAAAAGCAGATTCCTGCATCCCTGTTACATTCTTAACTAAAGCGTCTCGGTGCAGCATTCTGCTTCCTCCTGAACTTCGGGCTGTAGGATCCCAGCCTTCTAGACAGGTGTTCAAAATAAGAAAAGAGCTGAAGACTTAAACAGCCATTCTAAACAGTAAGAAAATAGGGCATTGAAACATGACTTATTTTTTCAAGTAACCTACTCCAGTCTGTCTCACCGCAGTCCCGCCCCCTCACAACTGGTGGCTGCGTAGATCTACAAAACTACTTATTTCACAAAGAAAGCTGCAAGAGCTGTTTTAAATAATTGTCTCACATTTTGCAGGGTTTTTACTACAAAGCTAAATCACAGTATCACCCTTCCTAAACAAAATATACAAAGTTTTCATGTAATACTCAGATAATTGAGCTAAAACCACAATAAATAATAATTGTGATTAATAAATAATTATTGTGATTTTAGAAAATAACTTCTTGTAAATGCAAAATAATGGAATACAAAGTTAGTAGTATGGAAACCAGTGCATTGTAACTTCACTTCCTCATCAAAAGGTTTGAAACATAAGTTCCAACATAGAACCTGCTCTCATTTGGACAGAACCTTCCCAGTTTAAATACTTACATTTCAAAAGATTCAATAGATCCACAGTTCTAAGAAAACCAACAGGGACAGTAAAGCCCCCTAACAAACACAAAACAAAAAACTGTCAGTGGTTTCACAGCCACTATTTGCCTTTCACTACAAAGCCATACAGAAAACTTCCTCATTTTCACAGTACTTAGGTCAGAAACCTGGGCTCAGTATTGCCAAGATCCCAACTAACTGTTTTGCTTAGAGTAATTCTTCTCTGTGTATATTCTTAAAGTACCATTGGAACAACAGTGTGAACAATGTTTATCGATATAGCTCTGACATTTGAACATATTCAAGTTCAGCAGTTCCCACAGACCCACTGGTGCAGAGAAACTTACTCAGCTGTTTTGACGAGCAGTGGCTGTGCTTTTGTCATGTCCTTGGCAGGAACGAGAGTCTTGTTTCAGAATCATTACCATTCACTATTCTGCACAATTTACAGTAACAATATTATCCTGCTCTACAGAAGTCAGATGTTCACAAGCATACATTGATGTAACAACCCCAAATTTATCATCCATGCATATTGTAACATTACAAAAGGAAATATTAAAAAGTTTATTTTTCTCTTGACTTTTCTCCAGCATGAAGTGCTAGTCTAACGGGAGGTGTTGGGGAAAAGACATTAGCATGGACTGAACCATCCTATATTCAAGTCCTAGGCACCACAAAAATCATTCTACCAGTAATTTTATGTAGTGAGTGCACCTCAAATCATGCATCTGCAGTATTAGTTTACTTCCACAAGAATAAGTTGTAAAATAATAGAAATATTTTTAGCATGCATTTATAAAGGCCCAAGAACTAGGCTGAACAGGCTGACAAGATGGTGCTCTAATGCCACAGAAGGGCAGAGCTCCTGACTGAAATAAGCTCCTGCAGTTGCAGATTCTGCTGTTGATCTTGTAAACTTCGGAGGAACATGTAACTGATTTTTCCGAAGGCAGAGTCCTCTCCCCTTTTCACTGCGATGTCACTGGCAGTAGAAAATCTGAGCGCGCTGAAAGACACTTCACTGAGAACTAGTGTCGCTAGTCATACTTTTCCTGTGAGCCAAACTGAGTCATTTACATGAATGACTGCTTGGTGGTGAATGAAAAATTTGAAAGGTGCAGAGCAAAGAGAGAACAGAGAAAGACATGGGAAGTGGCATTTTCATTTTGAGAAAGCTTCAACAAATGATCTTCACTGCTTTAGTAAAAAAAAAAAAAAGCCAACCTATCTGTGCAACGTTTGGCAAAAGAAACTGTTAATAAGGTAACATTGCATTTTTATACTTCAAAAGCAACAAAAAACTATTTAAGAGCAGCAGGTTCTTAGAGCAGGTGAAGTAGCTCATTAAAAAAACTGCGTGTTGAGTGTAATGACCTAATTAGGGGAATTTCTCCATAGAGAGAGGCTGTTCTAATGTAAGTTGATGGGAAAACCCAGCTTGCTTCAATACTGTGAGATCAAGACCTAAACACTTATGAAAGTGTGTGGTCAAAGAAAAAAGAAAGAATCAGAAGACTGGGAGTTTCTGTGCTTCTGACTTACATTGAATACAATCATACCAATTTCACAGTTTCTCAGTTAAAAACTTTCCAGGATTACTCATACTTAGTAACAACAACAGAAATTCAGTAACTACCATAACTACCAACACCGTTCTGTTGAACTTCAGTTACTGAAAGCTCTCCACATTTATTTCATCTTTGTTAGAGAATAGTGAAGAGGCACCATAAATCAGCTTTCATAGTATCAAAAGCCAGAGATCAGATTATTCAGTAACAAAATATATTTAGCTAAAAGACATAGCATCTGATCTTGATTACTCATTTTGCAGAGGGCACTAACACAATACACTGCACAGTCCAGTGCTCTTACCCATCGATAACCTGCAAGAAACCTTCCAGCACGTGGGATACGTTAGATTTGTTCCCTAAGAAAAAAAGCATTTCAAGACACGCGTTCAGGATGGAAGCGTGCTCGATGCTGCAACCGCTGCTAGAATGTTTTCTTCTATTTTAATCCTTGGAGTTTGAAATAAGATGTGAGGAACTTTTTCAACATAACCTACAGAAAGTTAATACATTCTGAATATGCTCGAGCAATACCTATTAGCATTCTGGCTTGTTTCCAGTTGCCATTCAGAGAACTACGTACACTCTCGCAGTGAAATAATCCACTCCACACACTTTATTAATGTTAATATAAAACAACAGAACTTTAAGTAATTAAGTTTAATGCTGTTCAACGAGTAACATGGAATTTCATGCTACAACTTACAGTAATTCTTTATAGTTCACAACACCCTCACAGCAAAATCAAAATGGACCAAAACCTGCCCCAGCATTGTTACGCAAGAGCTTGATTTTCTTCCGGCTGGTCACCCTGAAAAGTAACACAATGGTAACAGTTACAATGTGGCATTCGAGTATCTAACTATGAAATACGTCTGCATTGTTTCACAAACTATGTCTAGGTGAGTACATTCCCTAATGCAATCTTCTAACTTAGAAATAAAGGACAACATTACAATCATTCCCCCTCTGCTTTGTACATGCCACACAGATAATCAGACCGAGATCTTCTGTTTTTACGATGTATATACACAGGCTTCACCATAGTGAAACACAGATCAACATTTAGCATTACAATAAAATAAACTGTCTTAGACTAACGACTCAATCTTAATTTTCTGTAAGGAAAAGCAGTGTTACACATTCACTTTCAAGTTACATTAGTGAAATAACCACAGACTGTGGTTTGGGGGGAGGATGGGAGGGGTGGGTTTGGTTTTTTTTAAATTAAAAACAAACCATGAACATCAGAGACCAAAAGCAACACATGCAGAGTCTTTTAGTTCAATTAAGAATTGTTACTCTATAGTCTGCATTCAGACTCTCTAAGTCTGGCCAAAATAGTCAAAACAAAGCAAAAAAAAAAAAAAATCAATTTGTTGGTAGAGCACAGGAACCTGTCCCACTAAGCAGGTTCTCTCTTTTTTTTTTCCCCTTTCTTTCTTTTAAATGTAATTTGAATTTTACTTTCCTGCTTGCTAAGAAACTCCCCCGCTGTTCACACTGGTATCATGGTAAGTCTTCAGTGTTAAGAGCTTGCTAGACATTACCTCAGGATTGTTTATTTTCTTTCCAAGTCAGGGAATTACACTTCACAACTGCCTTGTCTGGACAGTAATTGTACAACTTTTCAGACAACAGATTAGTTAAGATAAAGAGAAGCTCTGCAATACAGACTCCTGAAAGATCCCACAATTGTGAGAAAACTTATGTAGCAAAAATTGTTGTAAAAGGAGTTGCCACTAACATTTTAGGAGAGACAGGAACTGAAGCTGAAGCCTGCCTTCAAAGCAGGGGCTTCCCAGCTAACCATTTACTAATGACTGACACGAAATTCTACAGGTTTCAGTCTTCCTCACCAAACTGCCGTGACACTTTGAGTATTTATTTTGTATTTGTATTCTGTTTCATTTCTCAGTGAATCAAGGCAAAAAAAGATACATCTCATAATCAAATCCCAGGAAAGTCAGTTCTACGATGAGAATCTGTCTCATTAATAAAGATCCAGGTAAAGGAGTCTGAATCTCTACCACTCAAATATTGCACAATTAAAAGAATCCAAAATCCCCCAAAGCTTCCTCAAAAAAAAAAAACCAAACCTATTCAGGTACTTTGACTCATCATTCTTCAATCTTAACATCAGTGTCAGTAACAAACACAAAAGAAAAAACAGTAAATTGTTTATTATCTGCTTTGACAGTTTTGCAGTTGTTACATGTAAACCAGAAAAGTAGTTTGAATCTAGCTTGGTTAGAATTCCAAACGTTCAAGTTGGAAGCTTGTAACAGAAGCAGCGTTAGAGAAGAACTGAATGTACTCCGTAACCTAACGGGCCATGGTTCAGTAACACTCCCTGCTAATAACACTTTAAATCAGACTTCTGTACATTCTTTTCTTCCTGTGTTATTTCAACATCCCAACTCTTCAGGAAAGCCAGAACTTAAAGAAATAAAAAATAAAATACCATTCCACCTGGCAAGAATCTTGAAACCCCTGCTACTTGATTCCCTCACTGTTTCTCCACCAATTTAACTCTGCAACAGCAGCAGCCTCTGAAAGTGAACATCATCAGGCAAGACTCCACGAACATGCCAGAAACCACTCAAGCCACTGATGAAGCACATGAGTTTACGTGTTCTTGCTCCATTACCTTTGATATTTCCTGTTTCTTAACAGTTAGTATTCAGCCAACCTAAACCTAGACTAGATAGTAAAAGACCTAAAATACAACGCTAATTTACAACTATTAATTCAGAATTGGTTAATAAAGCTCCTTCAACAAGACCTTGTTCTTTTCCTGGCCCTTATATAGCAGCACAGAATGAAAAGACATACTCTGTAAGGCCCAAACCAGTAAGAGCAACAGGAAAACATGACACTCAAATGCCTGGAAAGCAGGAAATACCTGCCTTCATCTCCACCCTTCAATAGGAAGTGCAGTACCGCACCTTTAAAAACAAAAAGAAAGGCATACATTAACATAACTCCTGTTCCTTTCTGAAGGAAACCCACTATTTTCTACAACAATTAAGAATTTTGCTCACCTACCTAAAAATACTGAGTTAGTAACTGAGTTTAATCTCACTTTTAAGTTCAGCTACCAACATGACTTTGGACAAATCACTTGACCGCTGTATGGACCACTTGACCACAGCTAATAAAATTCCCTCAATAACATCATCACTTCACCTCTTCTGCTACAGCATGAATGAAAAACAAACCCAAAAGCATTACCAGGGATGTGGTGTTCAGATACTGCCACACAAAACATTTATTTTCCTCACAGAGAGGCTACACAACTAGTCCTGGTAGGTAAAAAATCCCCAGAATGACACAGCATGCCCTCCCTAGGATGTCTGTCCCATAGAATTCTTTGTTATTGAATCTCTTTATCCTTCGACAGTTGTAATTTCTTAGCTTTCTACAATTACCACTGTGTACACACCTGATCATTTGTCCAGCATCTTCACATAGGTATCATGAGACTGTCAGAAAGTATCATATACCTTACCTTATAGGGTAACACAAAGTTTTTGCTCATACCAAACAACTTTCCACAATATTTCTCACATCTCAGAAGGCTGAAATAAGCAATCAATTAACAACAAACCCTCTGTCTCACCTGTATCAAATCAGTCCCAGGAATTCAATTATTGCTGCACTCCAAACTAAAATTATATTGCCAGAGAACAAATGCTATTTTGAAGAATGTACTTGAATTTGTCAGCTTCACCAGCACTGGTATTTACTTTCTCCTGACCTAGCTTCCAAGAAATCTTCTGTGCCACAGAAACTGCTTTCAGAACCCCAACTTGTTCACCTACTAAAATCAAAAAGTAAGAAGAATTAGGAAAGTCACAAGCAAAACCACAGCGGAAAACGAGATTCAGACAAACATGCTACATGCGTTACATACTTCACCATATTAGCGAGGGGTTTGGACACACCATGCAATGCCAATGTAATGTCCTAGGTTCTCAGTGTCCCCCTGCACACATTAAAAGATACATTTTTTTTAAGGTCAGATAACTAAGACACGGACAAAATTACAATTATTCAGTAGCACTGTTGTGGATAATTGACACCTAAATAAAGAGTAAGGGACAAGCATACCTATTTGAGGCTCCTCTGATCTCAACTGTGAATGCCTCAGTTACTGATGACACTGCAGTAAAAGAAATCAGCCGTCGACTGATGGCGTGGTTGCCTCGTTGAGCACGGCACTATTTTTAGATAGGTTAACACATCACTTTGTACGCAGTATCCCTCCATCACCAACGAAACTTTTCTTTTCAGAAAGGTAAAAGCACACGCAATTGCACTTGCCTGGAGACCGTACTACTGTAAAAATCTAACTGCCCACTAAGGTGACTAGGATACATGTGAGGTACTAGCTATTTTCCTGTTGCGCTCATGAATCTTTTATACAATTAAGGCAGGCAGTCACTGAACAAGCAGGTTTGCTGTGTACTCTAAGTCTCAAAACCTTTCCAAAATCCCTCTAAGATTCTTGCCTCAGAAAGACCAATCTTTACGTAACAAGATGCTTTTAGATAACGGATCAGATCATGAATGACGTGAGTTTCTAATAAACAAAAAGTGAGAGTAAAATCAATGCAAAGTATTTTCATACGCAAAACATGCAAGAAACCATAGTATCACTAACGTGTCATCTGTCTCTGCTGACAAGCAGTCCTGCCACGTCTCTCTCTCTTCTTTCACAGTTACAATTTTCACATCTCCAAGTTCAGAACAAGCAGATTCTTTAGACAACAGGTCATCATTGTCATACCTGCAAATACAACCCAAATTGTCAACTGAAACATTTCTTCTGCAAAAAATGTTCTGTTTCGATTTCATCTAGACTAGTATTATGTGCTCAACAATACAAACAACAAAACAGTCCTGCTCTACAAAGGATATCATGGAATATCCCGAGTTGGAAGGGACCCATAAGGATCGTTGAGTCCAAAAAAATCTTTCATTTTAATAAAACTTATTTTAAATGCCAGCTATGGTCTTTCAAGTACTGCCAAGAAAAACGTTTCACCCGCCCTTCGCACACTACTAACGTTCCATCAGCTGCTATCAGAGAAGTGCTGCCTGACAACGCCTGCTCCTCCTTCACAGCAATCCTCCCCACGCCCTCAGGGAGGGAACAGAGTGGAGCTTTTGACAAGGGGTCACAGCTGTCATACCTAGAAAGGAAACACACAGCTGGAATTAATGCTGAGAATATTTACTTGGTATTAGGAAACAGAGGTTTATTGTGACAGTCTACTCACAAGTCCAGTAAAAACCCTGCAACTTCTGCATCATTCCTAAAATCCAACTTTTCTTTAAGCGTCAACCATCGGTCAATATGATTTCCCACATAAATCCTTGTTTTCCCCCTTCTTCTATCAAGACTTTGCTTCCTCTTTTTCTTTTCCAGGAAAGATAACACCGGCGGCCTTCCACACCTCTTTGCCGGTACGGACATTATAAGCCTAGAAATAAAGAAAACACAATTTAGCGAGACGTCACTCCGAGCAACCGATCACAGCTCCGTGCCCCGGGCCATCACGGCCCGAACCGACCGCACCACCGCAAGCCTCCCGCCGCGGCGGTCAGAACCCGAACCGCCCCAAGAGAAGTCGGAACCCGAACCGCCCCAAGGGAAGTCGGCACCCGCCGCCCCCGGCGCTGAGAGCCC
>VWZZ01000923.1:712448-735614 GCA_013399095.1 Psophia crepitans | reverse complement strand
GGAGGGCAGGAAAGGGGGCGCACACCGTGCGGCGGGCGCGGCTGTATGCAAATATACGCAAAGCACTCTGGGGCTGGAGCGGCCCGTCTGGGTTGGCGTCTTGAAAAATCGCATTGGAAGGGTTCTGAGCGCGGCAGTGCTCAGTTAGTCTGTCATAACATATTGGTGGTTCTTACGTAAATCGGTTTAATATCAATTATCTGTGGTAATATGCCGATAATTTAAATAATTTGTTGTTATTTCAAGTATCTTTCGAGCACACATAATAGGGGACCCCTTAACTGTAGGAAACGCTGAGAGGGACCGTGTTCTTCCCGCGCAGGGGACGGGCTGTCGTGCAGCCGGCTCCCTCCGGGGCGGCCGGGGCTGTAGCAGTGCGAGCGGGGCGGGCGCGGTGTCCCTGCGGAGGAGGCAGGGCGGCGGGCACCGCTCTAAGCCCGGCGAGAAAGAGCTGTTGTCAGAGCAGCAGAGTGGCGCAGCGGAAGCGTGCTGGGCCCATAACCCAGAGGTCGATGGATCGAAACCATCCTCTGCTAGCTTGTTCTTTTCTCCCACCAGAGAACACCCCGGTCTCTGGGCAGCCCGTGTCCCTGCCGGGCCCGCGGCACAGCGACCCCCGTCCCCCTCTGCAGCGTCGTTTGTTTAAGGGAGCGGGGTGGGTTGGTTGGTGTTGCGAGTACAGTCGTTTTCCTTAGAGCAGGTTGACAGCAGGTAGTGTTGTGGTGTGGATAAAGATGGGACAGAATGCAACGCAGTCGGATGGCTATAACCTGTTTTAGCACGATTTGATGATTTTGTAGACTCAGAATGGTTTGGGTTGAAAAAGGAACATTAAAACTCATATAGTCCAACCCTCCTGCGATGAGCAGTGATGTCTTCAACTCAGACTGCTGAGACCCCTGTCCAATCTGACCTTGAATGTTTCCAGGGATGGGGCAACTGTTATCAGTGTTTCACCCACCTCATCATAACATTTGTCTTCCTTATGTCTAGTCTGAATCCACCGTCTTTTAGTTTAAAACCACTACCCCTTGTCCTATCGCTACAGGCCCTACTAAAAACCCTGTCCCCACTTTTCTTATAAGTCCCCTTTAAGTATCGGAAGGCTGTGAGAAGGTCTCCCCAGAGACTTCTCTTCTCCCAGCTGAACAAGTCCAGCTCCCTCAGCCTGTACGCGCAGCAGAGGTGCTCCAGCCCTCAGATCATCTCCGTGGCCCTCCTTTACACCCACTCCAACAGGTCCATGTCTTTAATTACAGATAAAAAGCTCATTATATGAATTTGTAGTTTTTCCATGTGTCACCGTTTAAATGAAGCGTTCTGTTACCTATCCACTGGTCAACTAATACTGAGAGAGGTAAAAGCCTGGCAAACTAGAACAATAATTATGGCAATGGTCCCATTGAGTATAGCAAGCAAATACTCAGCCCAAAATGTGTGAAAGCAAAATGAGCGTACAAATGTGAAGTAAAGTTAGACACGGTATTGAAAGTCCATAGTCAAGCTCTTAATCGCAGGATCAGAGAAATGGCCTAGCGATCTGTAATGCTAGGGTGCTTCTAAGCGTGCACTATTTTCGGTGCTGTAAAATGCCGCGATAAAGGAAGAGCGGAGTTCTTACATAGAATGAATACATGCGGAATATATGGAAGAGAAGCACAGCAAAAATTGTGTCTCTGAACTTGGAAGCGGAGTGCTTTTGTCTTCCCTGAGGCCTCGCTCAATAGGGGTGGCTCGGGGGGCGCTCTTCAGCGGTTCCATGGTGTAATGGTTAGCACTCTGGACTCTGAATCCAGCGATCCGAGTTCAAATCTCGGTGGAACCTGAAAGTTTTTGCCCTGCGAGCCGGTTTCTTTACTCCTGGAAAAGGAATTTAAGGGCAGACAGTGGTTTTCAGGGGATTTTGGAATGCCATAGAGCGGTGACATGCCGTGCTACCTGAGAAACGTGTTTAAAGAGAGTGAAAATCTCATAGAGCGTTCCTGATTTGTTTCCATCTTTATGGCGGCTAGGTTAGTACGTTACCACACAATTTATCAGTAAAATTTCAGCCGTGCCATAGTATGCTGAAACGTAAGTAATTCTTTTCATTTCTACACTGTGAACGTGTGTGGAAAGCCACTCTGAACGGTGTCTGAGGGAGGCAGGGGCGGCTGCCGGCTCCGTGCGAGGAGCCGCCGCTCTCTGACGGTTCGTGTTTGCGCTCCGCGCTTGCACCCGTGCGGGGCGGCTCTGTTTTAGCCATCGTTGTACCACGAACACAACGAATACCTTAGAGAGGCAGAATGAATCCGAGCATTTAGGCTGCGTTAAAATTGAGATGCGGAAGGGAGAAGGCAGCGGGGACTTTTTTACGAGGGGGATTGATTTACTATAAATTTATTCTCCGGCCTCGCGCAGGCGACTGCCACCAAGCGGTTCTATGGTGTAATGGTTAGCACTCTGGACTCTGAATCCAGCGATCCGAGTTCAAATCTCGGTAGAACCTGGCACAGGGCTTTCCCTTTTCCCTCGCTACCGACGGCCCCCGGCGGCAGGTTGTAGCGGTACCGGCGGCGGGGCCGCGCGGTGCCCGCGGCGGAGCTGGGCGAGGCACGCCGCTTTGCGCTGGCGGGGTGTATAACAAAAAGAGCAAATAAGACTTTATACATATAAAACAACAGTAAAATACAACGAAAGACCTAATTAGATAGGTAAGAACTATCAAAAAAATAGTCTTATTTGCTCTTTTTGTCAAATGTATAGCTGTGTATTCAATGTTGTGGGGTTGGTTTTTTTTTTAGAAAGTCATTCACACTGAGGAAAATCTGATTTTCAGTACATAAATGTACAGAATTTGGACATTATTTTTGAGGTGCACCCAACTATTCACTTGGAAGACAGGGACAGAAATACATCCGTTTCAGAGTGGGTATAATCTCCCAGATTGGACCCTGCGCAGTTTAAATGAGTGGGACCCCTGCTTTGCTGACACAAACCCTCCTTACTTATGTTTAATTTCAGGAATAGCTAAGGACATCTTAACTCCCCTCCTCAAACCCTGTCCTTACTAGTCTTTTGTTTACACAGCAACATGTCTGTTCTGTGCCAAACCAAAGATCAGCTCCCCCTCCTTTTCCTCTGGCCAGGTAACCGCTCCTTACTGTCCCTTGAGAAACAAGCAGGTCACCATCAGGTCTACTTATTTTGTGGAAGTTAGGGTCCTAACCATTCAAGTGAATTTATAAAAAGATTTGTTAAATTTCTTGAAGTTTTTGCACAACCTGATGATGGAAGAGTATCTCCCTCTTCTATGTCAGGGCTAATTTTCATCCCTTCCCCAAGTGTGCTTGCAAGTATCGGGCTACACGCAGACAAGTATCTTTACTGTTCCTTGTGCACAGTGTTTTAAATAGCTATATGTAGTAAACTTCAGTATAACTGGTCAACCACCACAGACTATCTAGTAACACCACTATCTAGTAACACCGTTCTTCCCAGGCAGGAGGGGTTGAAAGCCGCTAGATGCTTGTCTGCCTTGCAACAATTCAGCGTATTATTTTACAATCCTAGAGAGCGAACTATCATTTCTTACTGCTACCCAGAACTTTCTTCACCACCACAATTTGAAGCGTAGCTGTGATCCACAATACTCATATATAGCTGATACAGTATTGCGGTTACTTACTAAGTATTCACCAGACAAGCACAGATGTTAGAACAAGGTGTACTTAAAGAGTTAAGTTTTTACATGCAATGAGACAGAGTCAGTACGTAATTCTGTATCAAGATTTATTTAGGACAATTCATGGTCATGCTCCATTTGAATACAAAGCACCAAAATTTAGGTAACTGAATATTATCCCAATATAATTCAGCTGAGACTGCTGCATACAGATACATCCATTACCCTAAGAGATAGCATAGCCCGCGTCTGTCCGTGTTCATCAGCTGTAGCAGACAAACACACGGTGCTGCGGCTGAGGCAAACTTACAGGAGAAGGCATAGCAGAAGTACTTCACAACACACACCCCTTGCTGTAGCAGTCTCAGAATGAAGTAGTATAACCCAAGGTATCCAGCACTTGATATGCTCAAGTTGATAATATTCCGAGACAATTTCCAAATTAATTTAGCACTTCCACTTACTTTCCCACAATCCCTCCAATTCAGTATTTTCTAAAAATCATCTGGAGACAAGATTGTCTCAGCACAACATTCAACTGAGAAGTAAAGCACTATGGCTGCGACCACACTAGGAACTCTTCCCCTTGCTGAAAAGGCAGTAGCAATGAAAATTATTAGTTGCCAAAATCCTATCAGTGAACTACATAATGCTGTAGTTTCAGGAAGTGTGGCTAGAAACACGTATTGTCTACACTGACAGTCTTCCCAACTGTAGATTTAGAAGCCAGAATCAAATCTTAGGCAAGTGTCTCCCTATATATGAAGTTGCAACAAGGTGTTCCCATATAGGTTAACATTTCAGTGAAAGAAGGTGAAGGGGGAAAGACTTATTACAGTTAAGGGAAAAAACTTTATTTTCTTTGAAACTGGCACTTTAAAGAAAAAGGGCTTTAAAAGCTTAATATCAATTTTACTTCAAAGAGTCTTATAAAACAAAAGCTGACAAAAGAAAGACAAGTATCAGTCACTGTAAGTCACTAGTTATAATACATACATTCCACCTAGCCACTACAAACTGCCCAGTTATAGGTCTTCATCTTTAAAAAAAAATACTGTGGCAGACAAATCATCTACTAGATTTTTACATTGCTACTATCTCAATAGGTTAAAAACACTTGAGTAGATGGAAGAAATCATGAATTCAACTGAGAAGAGTTTATTTTATGCACAGAGCCACCGATTTCCCTTGTAGCGGGAACACAGTACATTGTAGACATTTATTTCACCTACTGGCCCATCCCTAGGGTCTCCCACCAGTACGGGAAGTGAGGCTCTTCAGTGCAACAGGCAAGTGTAACGGCAAAAGAGAACACGCACAGCAGTGCCACCTACACAAGATGATTTTGAGTCATACAAACAGTTCAAGGGTATCCTTTCAGAACAGGAAGGCAGCTCTTGTGTAGTTTACTGAAGATTTCATCAGAAAACCAAACAAGTTTATCGTACCATTTCATCCAGTATACGCACATTAAAAAAATAAGCATACTATACAAAAAAAGCTGAAGCAATATAATTTAAACATGCCATCAAGCTATAAACCATATATACATAGAAACGTATGCCCATACAAACAGAACAAGACCACTTTATTACAAGATAATTTTGCTGAAGTTTTTGGAAGAAAAACGTACCAAAGGAGGTGGATGTTGCTTCTAGAAGTAATCTGTTCAGAAATTTCATGCAACACCACTATCTTTCTTTAGCAGATATTTATTAAAGTTTCAGCTATACATAGGTCTTCCCACGATTTCTGGACTCCCTTCCTGTACAGAGGTAGATTTCTGTAGATGTTCTGATATTGCACCATGTAAGTATAATGTTTTTATTACAACAAGGAACAACTTACAAAGGTTAATTTCTGGGTATAATCTCATTGTGTGCACTCAGGTAGCACAGTAATCAAATCATTTGCACTTGAAAGAAAACATCCCTCAAAGTGAAATGTTTTGTTATAGGTGGAGGTCCAACTGAAAGCTGCAATCCTATTAACAGCTTCACATTAGGAGAACTGTCATCAGCGTAACATACTTACTCTCATTACATACTCTCCTTTTGAGCCTCTGTTATTTAGCAAATGCAAGGAACTTGCATTGACTGCACCGATACCTTTATCCCATGCGCTGTGTTCAAGTTACACATGGATTTCAAATATACACAGGTTTTTGCAGTATTAGATCTTACTCATACAAGCGGTTATAATATTAAGAAATTTACAAGAAGATTCATTCAAACACTTCCTGAAATGATTTAAAGACCCCATCCGCACTTGCAGACTGGAAAAGGAAAGCTGAAACTTGGCTAGCTTCAAACAGCCATTAATCATGAACAAGTCTGATGCTACTAGGAAAATCGGAAGAAGTTTGGCAGTAGTTTTCTCTCTTTAGTACATCACATTCTTGAATAGCTAACCCTTGGACAACTCAGGAAGTTGCAGAAAAGCTTGCATGCAAATACCACTTTAAGATGTCTGTAAATGAAACCTCTACAGCATACTTAAATAAGTGCACCAAAATTCATGATGCCAACGTATAGTAACTTTGATTAGCTAACAAGCATTGCTAAATATTTTTTCAGAGGCGCTCCATGAAGTTATTCTTACGGAAGTCTGACAACACGGAGATAAATGAAAAGACAATCTGGTATTCTGTATATCAAAACATGAGAACAGAAGTGCTCTAAGTCTGGCTCAGCACATCCAGCAAAGCTGTAGTACACATGTGCTCACGTGACAATGCATACGTATGTTTCACTCTCATACAGAAGCCAGACAGAGTAAGCAGCACCACTCTTCCTAGCTGTAAGTTTAAGAAAACTTAAATGGAAAGAAAAGTTCTCTTTTGGTACCAACCAACCTATTTGGAACTATTTTTAATGAAGGATTGCATTATAACCATTTAGCATTTGTTCCCCAAGTCCAGTTTATATGATGCATCCTGTTCCTTACAAAGTATTACATCAGTGAGGAATGGTGACTCTAGCTTGGAACGTAATAATTGTTAAAATATGGATAGAAGGCATACATAAATTCATTACATTTCTCCGTATACACATCCATCCCTGTAAAAGGTTTTTTTGTTAGCAAGGCAAGTAAATCCCAAGTTACTTCACAACAACTGGAACGATATTAAAATTCATTACGACTGTTTTCCCACGATGAAAGGGATTGTATACCTAGGAGGAGTAAAATAATCTCGCCTTCTTGGGGAGCCCATTTTGTGAAGGGAAGCCTTCACTTCAGGGAGTAGCTTCGTCAGGAATTACACTCCCTGCACCTGGCAGAAAGTGCTTATGTACCTTGCAAGAGCAAGTTTTTGAATAACGAAATTCGTTATGCGCAGGAGATTACACGCAGTAAAAGTTAAATGACAACGGCAGGAACCAGGGCTTTCGGAGACTTTTCTCGCTGTTTTTAAAAAGCAATGGTTCTTCACAAATCATCCGCAATTAGGAAGCGTCTCATTCATACACTCGGCTAGTGCATAGCATCTGCGATTGCATAGAATGTTTCCAGTGCTGAATCTGTAACTAACCTAAGCAAGTCTTTTGCAAGTTTGATTTATTACCATTTGATATCCAGATTGCTTGCTGTTTGATTTACTGCACTGTATTTGGTGTGCAAAGTTTCCTGGACCTTCTTAGAGTCCATGCCTTCCAGCCAGTCCTGGTATAGCTTTTGTACATGCACGTTGGTTTCTGGAAGCCTAACAGGTATTGCAGCATACACTTCTTCCATCTGGCTAAGCAGTGCTTTATCCGCTTTGCCATCTTCAGTTTGGGCCTGACCTTTTCCATTTAGGCACCCTTGGGGAAAGGGAGGAAGAAAAAAAGAGAAAGTTTAGATTAACTTGGAAGTTTTTTTTCAAACTTCTCTAAAGAAAAAAGTTGTCTCTCTACATAAACAATCCCCCTCCCATGCTGCTAGAATTTGTATTTAAAGTGACTCCAATAATTTTAATGTAAATGAGGTTTCCATATCAACAATCTTCCTCTGCCTTCTCCGTAGTTTTATGATCTTAATTATGTTCCTTGTCTTTTCCTGCCCTTGACAACCACCATTTCAGAGTATTTCCTCTGAGGTTTGAAGTGATCCTAAGAACCATGCTGTCTATTATTTATAGGTCGGAAGAGAACAAATAACGTTGTGGTTAACTTTAAAAACCCCCATCAATTTCTGAGCTGACCCTGCATGTGTCACTGGCATTCTGGACCATTCACTAAGTAGTAGGCATTTCAGATTATTAAGAATAGAATTAAGAGGGAATGAAATTAAGTGCCTGCCTGGAAGACAACCTTTGAGATTTAAGATACATGTGCAGAACAACTGTGCATCCACAATTATTCTTACCTCCTGGGCAGGCAAGGACTTCTACAAAATGGTATAAAAACTTTCCTTTTTTCAACTTCAGAACCATGTTCTGGATATTTCTAAAGCCGTAAGCTGCTGCAAAACGCAGCACTGTCTCACCATCCTTTTCAAGGGTAACCTCTTGAAAGTCCTTGTTCCTATAAAGAGACACAGAGAACACTGTAAACCCCTGCATTACCAAAGGGATGATCCAACTGTGTCACTTTATAATCAGATGCCCTAAAGAGAACAGAACAAGGGTAACACAAGATTAAGGTGAACACTTCCAGTTTCTAAACCGAGTTAAGCAGAAGTTGGGTGGGATTTTCAGAATAGAATTATACATAATTTTTAAGGGTAGGTTAAGTTATTAATAAAATTTAAGCTAGCAGGAGTTACTTTACAGCAACACATGTACAGGTTTATAATATCTAACTGCCTATCGGTGAACGAGCCAGGTCAGCAATGACTGCACCACCCAACCCATCCTACATAACAAGGATACAAAGCTCTAGCTTACTTTAATGCTTTGTAAGTGATTTCTTTGACATCCATGCCAAAAAGCTCCTTCGCAGCATGTTTAAAAATGTGCTCCAGGTAACCATCGGATCTCTTCCCATCATGCCTTACCACATCTCCCTCCTTTATTTCATCAAACCTTAGAAAAGAACAAAAAGAAAGATCAAGTCCAAAATTTTGTTCCTTCACATCGCTAAAGTAGTATGTTTGTCCCCTTCTCTGCCTCCCCCCCAAAAAGAGTTTTATAGAAGTGAGCACCGGAGAGCTCTGAATGGGATCAACTGCGGCTCTACAGGCTCACATTCCTTTCTGGCAAAGCAGAAATCAATAGGGGGGTGTGGTTATGACAGTTTCAGGAAGAGATATTAGCCTGCAGATCAGCAAACAAACTGATTACGTCCTTTGCTCTTAACATGTAAAAGCCTCTCTAGATACAGTCTAATTACCTTCTTCCTGGAACATCCAGGAATGACCTTTCCCAGCCTACACTGCAGGCTGCAGTCAGAGCCCAATATTCAGACACCAAACTAAAGTGAGAGTTACTACAGCAAACACATTACTAACAAAAAATGCTGAAGATGTAACAATGACACAGAAGTATTTTCATCAGTAAAGAGCTGAAGTTTACAAATTTAGTACGCCTGTGCCCTCTACGCCATGGTATTGCATTTCCTTAATAACTACTGCAGGTTTTAATAACTGTAGATGATTTTGTTTTACGATATGTCTCCTAATTTTGGCCAACTGCTATTTGTTAGCATTCTCTAGCTATTCACACAGATTTTTTTAATACAAGCACTTTACAACAAATTGCTGTTGTGCTTGGACTTGTTTTAAGAGTTCAAGTTACATAAATTTCTGTGCAAAATCTACTCTTAAGACCCCAGAAGAGCAAAAATTTATATCATCAGGTCTCACAGCTTGAACCAGTATTATCAGATTAGTACTTTCAAAAATTAACATCATGTAAGTTTGTCCAATACAACACATTAATTCTGAATAAGAGCTTGTCCTCCATTGTACAGGCTGGTTAAAAAATAAATTACCATCTCTATGTAATTATGTCTATAAGAACTTTATGTAATTCTCATTCTGTATAGCAATCTCTGGTAGAAGTAACCACAGGAACTACACCACAAACACAGCTCAAACTGTTACCACTGTACCACTTAAATTTCTTGAGGCTAGACAAGGTCCAAGTAGGATAATAACTGAAAGAGAAAAGGTTTTGGGGTTTTTTTGGGGAGGGTTTTTTGGAGTTTTTTTGTGGTGGTTTTTTTTTAAAAAAAAAAAAACAAACACAAAATTTCCAGAGCTTTCTATTCTGTGGAAGAAAGCATGTTTATTGGTCCACTGCCACCACTTTGGAAAGATACCAAGTAACATCTGTCACACTTGAGCAAAGATCAGTGAGCAGCAAGACCAGCCTTTGTAACTAAGCCTGAGAATTAAAACAACATGCGTGCTGCTTTCTGAGCCAGTCATACAGTGAGTAAACAAAATCTCCCCAATGCTTTGTGCAATTTTCATGTAAAGCATGTTTCAATTTTACCTAATCTTGAAAACCGCTCTGTTCAGGATCAAAAATTAATTACCGTTTCCTGAAAGGGTGCTACTTCTACCAATTCTACATGCACATATTAGGGAAAGTGGAAATTTACAGTCAAGATGCTGCTCTGAATGAGAGAGAAGCACAGAACAGATGGTCAACCGCATGATTGCATCCCAGCATCTTTGTGTGAGGCCAGACAGTTGGAGGGGGGCAGATGAGACTGTTCAGCTCTATACAAACTCAAGCACAGGAGAGCTCTGAACGGGGTCAACACCCTGAGACAGTCACACTTACTAGCAAGTCCTGAACTTAATACAGTCAAATCTAGTATTACTGCATCAAAACACAAATAAGGAACTACACAAATCTTCAAAAATCCTAAATTTTAAAGGAGTCACTAGATAGGGGTCATTACCTTAAATTATCTGCTTTGTATTTAGACTGGATATGCAGTTTTATATTGTCTGTTTCATATTACTTTTATACATAGCAATGAACATCTAAGAGTACTTTGGGATTTTTTGGCCACTATACAAAGGATGAGGCTTCAGTATACTCAGGCTTTGATACAGGCTTTTTTCTTTAAAAAGAAAAAAACACTATTTTGAGAAGTTTTATGTTGAATATGCACAAAGGTGGTGTCACTTGTCATCAAAGTAAGGAAGCAATCCACAAAAAAACTACTTACAAACTATCCACTGCTACTTCAGTCACATCTTTCATAGACACATTTTTCTGTTCCATTATTTGGACAATTTCACCTGTAGAAAAACATACAACACTTGACTTTCAACACGAAGCAAAATGCACATGCTGTGCCTGTTTAAGAGATCAGTATCCCAACACCTCTACGTGCTTACAGTCGCCTTCTGCAATTCTTACTAGAGTCAGCTCCCTCCAGTAACTGAGGAGCCCGGCATCTCCAGCCCTGACGAAGAGGGCCTTCAGCTTGCTCCAAGCCTTGCACAATGCTATCCTGAGTCTTTCTGTTCAGTACAGTTTCAAGGATGTTTCTACACTGCAGGGGAGAAAGGTGGATAGGTGGTTTGGATGTTCAGCCGAAAGACAAGAGCCACACCAAAAAGCCACCAGTGCCACGCATTTGGCATGTCATGAATAATCCCAGTGGAGATTAATCAAAGACCACAGACAAGCAAGACTGATTTTTTTAATACGGATTTGCAGAACTCTTACCTTTCTCAAGAGGATGAGAAAAACAAACACCTGAATCTTGTTTTCAGATGAAAACCAACTTAGAAGGAAAGCATTTTTCTCTTTGCCTTCCCTATACGATACCTAAACTACCAGTAGCACAAACCTATGTACCTATTTTTAAAGCAGGAAAAAAGCC
Source organism: Psophia crepitans (assembly GCA_013399095.1). Lineage (NCBI taxonomy): Eukaryota > Metazoa > Chordata > Aves > Gruiformes > Psophiidae > Psophia > Psophia crepitans. The sequence goes on along the minus strand of VWZZ01000923.1, from coordinate 724,181 downwards.
AACTTTACAACTAAAGCAGACTTGAAAAAAGCAAAGTCTGGCAAAAAGGCTATTCTACCAACCGTGACTTGCTTAGATCTTTATAAATAGTAAGTTTAAAGAAGAATTTCACCTGATGTCAGAACACAATCGACTTCCTGCGAGTTATACAAGGCAGTGTAGAAGTCTTCCCGCAAGGCTTCCAGCTTTTTGTCATAACAAGGCGCCACAATTACATGGAAAATTTTATCAGGAGACAAGTTCTGTGGAACATAGGAGAGAGCACATGTGAACTCCATGAAGAGCAAAAGACAGCTAGAAGGATGACAAGGATGAAAATAGCACCATAAACTCTGTGCAGGTAATACCAGTAATCAATCCCCAGCAATTAAATGTAAAGGCTGTTGCAGACAGATGAAGCGATTTGCTGGATGTTGCAAAGCATCAGCAACATCCAAAGCCAGTCTTCTGGCTGAAACTTCTCCTCATTCCTTCACACTGCATTTTCTGCAGCTTTTGATTGATTTAGAAAGCGAATACAGGTCAGGACTTGAGAATTCTGTTTTCATAGAATCACAGAATGGTTTGGGTTAGAAGGGACCACAAGGATCATCCAGTTCCAACCCCCTGCCAGGGGCAGGGACACCCTACACTAGACCAGATTGCCCAAAGCCCCATCCAACTCGGCCTAACTGTCACTCATCCACTTTCATCCACAGCAAGTCCATCAATGTTTATCCATCTGTGTGGAAATAGCAATACCTTCCTCTATAATGTGGATGCAGTTAAATTTAGGTATGATATGTAAAAAGAACAACGTTTTCAACATAACAAAATTGAGACCATAAAGGTTTCTAGGATACAATGCTTTTATTGATCCCAGATAACAGTGCCATCTCTACATTATTCTCCTCTGCTCCTGTTTTGGCTGTGCGATGGAACTGCACAGGCAACGTTTAACGAGAATCTCTTTAGTTACCCTGGATTTAGTTTTATCCATAAATATCTAACCCCTTGTTGCACTTGGAAGCACAAGGATTGCTGTCAGCTCACACTGCCCAGCATGAAATGAGGTTCTTTGTACATTCTTCTTATTGTGGGCGCTTGTATAGCAGCAGAGCACCATTTATTCAAGTAAAGTACAAACAATTCAGGAAGATGCTTCATCACTTTACAATATACCAAGATCTACATTTCAGTATTAAAACCTACTAGCCCATCTTTTTACAAGATTACAATAGTAAAAATAAATCACAATTACTTACCTGCTGCCTGGCAAAGTAGCCCTTCACCAGGGAGCCCATGATCTGCTGTGGAGACTTTGCAGTGCAAATGTGAGAGGTCACAAGATTGGTAAGTACCCTTTCAGCATACCGGATCCAACCTAGAACGACAGAAAAAAAATCAGTTAGACAGTGAAGCAGCACATAAGCACAGCAAAGTGGCAGCAGTTATAGAACAGCTCTTAGAAAAGTGAAGACACCCTCACAGTAAGTAGGGCACTTCTCCGTAGGCTGGAAGCCCCACCTTGGGAACTGGAGGAAACCTCAAGGCTCTGGTAATGCTGCTTTACAGCTGGCTAGTAGTAATTCACTGTGTCATTAATTCTACACCTAAAAGCCATCATGAACCTCATGACCTATTACACCCTTTCTAATGCACAGATTTAGCAGGGCAGAAAGAACAGGACCCCAGCTAACAAAGAATAAGCTAACTTTCTAGACCTTGTCCCTCAGATCACCAGATACCACAACAACTGTACTCTGTTCAGCTGCTTAACTGTAACCTTCTGTTTCCTGAGATTTAATATCCATGCACCCAGCCTGCTGCCTCTAGAACAGAAGAGTCACATGAAAGCATTATCACAAGATGCACATGGATTAAGCCTGGGAAAAAACGGCTTCTTTTACTATTGTTAGAGTAGCCCCACCTTCTTTAGAAACACCCACACACTCAACCACACACAGAGTAATCAACCAAAATCTCTCTGTATTCAACATTCCGCCTGAAGTTACTCAGGAGTCCCCCTCCCTTTCACCAGGCTCCTTCAGCACTTAGCTATGCATATCCACACCACCCCCCATATCCACAGTGGTTCTACTATTCCTCACCTTTCAGAACAGGAACTGGCAAGTGAGCAGATTAAGATATTTAGGGTGTGTAATTACTTCTTGGGCACTGTAACTCTTACTGAAAAGAACAGCCCAGAATCTTTCACAACAAGGATTCAGAGCTTTTTCCTTCACCTACATCAACGGAGAACCACACACCTAAATTGCACAGAAGCATTAGACCCAGCCTTCCAGGGAAGCGTGATGCTTTTGGTGCTAAGAAATAGTGAAAATTATCACACTTGAAGTCTTTTATCTCCAAATAGATTTGTGTTTACATAAAATAAAAATTGCTGCAAAGTATATGCTGCCCAGGAAAGGTAAAAGCATCAAGTTTAAGAATTAACCTGCAGTTAAAACATTACCAGGTGTTTATACTTATACAGAACACTGCCACAAAGGCCAAAACAGAACGGGAATGCAGTCGTATTCAGATGGTTTGGCTCTCTATGGCAGAGAAGTGGTCTTCCCAGTGTAATAGAATTTTACTGATGAAAATGAGAAAGTATGAGGGAGACATGAAGATCCTCCAGCTGTTTAATATTCCCAATTCTTGTTTAAGTGCAGACTTCACAATTAACAGATACTGGTCTCCATGGAAAATCTCAAACACATACATCATCATCGAGAAGCACTGATTTCAGCTGTAGGAAAGGCTGGGGACTGTAGCTTTACATGTCAGGACTGTGCTGAATCACTAGACTCTGTATAGGAAGTTTGCTTAATGTCCAACTTCAACCAGGACTTTGAGTCCAAAACATTACCTGCAACAAAGGACTTAATTTATTGGTGCTTGTTGCAAAGGCCAAATATTAGCATGTTCTGCATGATACGTATATCCTATTTCTTAAATGGCTCTAGTCTCAAGTGCTGTCAAAATAGAACAAAAACTACTTCAAACAAAGTAAGGATAGTTTTTAAAAACATTCTGCTTTGTACTTCAGCAGCATTTCTGGAAGGTATTTCCCTTGTACTGCAACTGTGACTACCATTGATCACCAGAGCACTCCTGCTATGAGGCTAGTTTTCAGAACTGGAATGCTTTAGATATTATTGTCACAAACTGTTAAGAAAAATTCACTAAATCCCAAGAGACTTCTGGCAGGTATCGCCCAAAGCAATTTCTTAAATTGCTTCTTCCCTTGCAGTAGATGGAAGAAGTCTCTAGTAGTTCTAGCTCCACAATGAACATTAGTCACCGTTTAATTATACAAGCAGCCTTGGTGAATGAGCAACACAAGGCGTTTATCTGCACTTCACATACGCACTAGCTGCTTCTGCCTACACATCAACAGGGCTGAATTCCAGAGCCACAGTTACAGGAAGCCTAAGATACCCCGTTCTTCTATCAACGTACATCTGTACCCGTACAGACCTACACCCTTCAGAAATTCATTCAGGTTCTCAGCCATTTGCTGGCTTGCATTAGCATCAAAGAACACCAAGAAACCCCTGCATAAATTCTTACAGATGTACTTCAGAACACATTGTTTTTAGTGGTTTATTTCGAGTAGATCGAAGATGCACACTGTAAATATCTATGCATCAGGATAAAGTGCAAAGAAACTAACAAAAAAACCCTTTTGCTATGGTAAAATCCCATTCCTGTAAAAGTAAATTAGTTTAGCTGACTGGGACAAAAGCATTTGAATTCTCATAGTTATGCTCTTCCTACCTATGCTGTAAGCCTGCTCCATTGACCTGTTCTAGTTCACAGAGGCTGGCAATACGTTAAAAATGCTGACTGTTTCCCAGAGCAAGTGCTTCTTGTTGCTTACCAGTTTGGTAAATCAAGGAGGAGAACCGAGTACTTGTACAATATTACAAACACAATTAGTAGTTACACTGTTGTACTTTCAACAGGAAACAAAACCCCCCAAAGTTATCTCACTTTCTTTGAAGACAGCAGCAGGAGGAGGTAAGAACAACTAAGAGAGAAACAATAAAATGCCCTTTTGTCAGGTTCTGGGACTACAGGGGCTAGGCTCTTCTGCTCATGGTAGGCTTTACACCACAGACCACTCCTGCACAGGGTGGTATTTCTGTGGAAAGTTATACCTGAAGATAAACAAGCGTAAGGCAGTTATACTTGAGTTCACATTGACCTTGTATCTAACAGAGCTACATTAAAAAAAACTTGTGATATACACACCCAGTAAACAACATTTCGGGGACAAATTTATGTAATCTGGGGTTAGAGAGAGGAAGGAGAACGAGGAACAGAAAATGCACTCAAAGTCAGGAGACACAGTGAACAACCTTTAAAGGTGACCAATCACGATTTTTTAATTTTTTTTTTTTTACCCTGTAATTGTGTCAAGGGGAATGAAAGACCATATGCTTTCAGAATGGGTCTACGGGGTACTTGGGTTCAGTTTTCCAGACATGGAAAGCACCCATGCTTCTGCTAACGTCTACACCACAGCAGATAGCTAACACCATAACTAGTGCTGAAAACAGAAAATCTTTTCTAGAACAGACAAGAAGTGAGTGCTCCATTAACTATTTTAAAATATTGCAGTGACGGCAGCAGATAAGCTTTAGCTTTCTTCATCCAGAAACAGAACTCAGATTATCTCAGAGGTAGTTCTAAAAGAAATCCTCAGGTTCTGAATTTTAAATAAACGATGTGCAACAAGACAAATGGGCGTTGTTTCAACCTCACAGGTTTTACATTAAAAAAAAAAGGCAACATATAGTATGTCTGCTCCCAAAGATAGGAGCTAACACTAAGATAACAGTAACAGAAGAAAAGGAGACTTTTCCACTTAATACGCATATGTAATTCCTAAAGTGTAGCCCACATACTTCGACTACAGAATACAAGGAACAAAAAGAAGTACAAGTACAAGTCAAATAGCAGTGTTTAAACTTCAAATCACTGACAACAGCAGATTCTGGGGATCACCAAACACAACGCTAAGTCATTCTCTTGTCACTGTAACGTTTAAACAACACAATCTGCAAGTTATTTCAAAGCTAGAAAAAAATATTTTTGCATTTTTATTAGCCTCTGAAAAGCAACACCGTGGATTTCAGGGTGGGGTTGAGGGGGTAGTTAGAAAAAGGAGTTACTTGTAACTCCTTTTTGATACTTCTTTTTCAGGAATGTGACTTCTTATACTTAAGCTGCATGATGGTGTGCTAACAAATGAAAAAAGTAAACAGTGACTAAATGTTCTATGGCTTTCCAGTTGTGTTAAGTGCAGGTTCTTTTTATAACAGAACAAGTTCTCAGGTGCAAAATTCTCAGAAGTGAGACACTGAGTCAAGTGACATTTCAAGTGGGAATTATTTTGTAAGTGTTAGACATAGTCATCTTAGTCATTAAGAGGAGTATCACTTGTAACTTTCCCCTAGGCTTAAGTGGCAAGTTCAAAACTTTGCTTAAGATAACAGAGGTTGTGGTTTAATGATAACAGTTAGCAAAGTTCCTTGAAGATAATTAACCCACCTCCNGTGCAAAGCCCCCCCCCCCCCCCCCCCCCCATAAGGAAATACCATGTTAAACTTCGTGGTCTGGACACACAAGCAGCAGTCACTAACTCCTCAATTCCAGTCCTGATTAATTTCTCCTAAAGGTCTTGCACAAAGCACTAAAAACCTCAGTGCTTCTCTACCTCAGTTTCATTATCCAGAGATTCATATGTAATCTACAGAAGTGATGGGAAATACAACTGACTAATTCTATTACACATACACATGTGTAACGTGCACATACAAACACTAGCACAGGAAGTCAGTAGCTTGGGCTCCTTGATTAATCAGAGGCTGCAGAATACAGCAAGGGGTTTTTTGGGTGGTTTTTTTGTTTGGGGTTTTTTTGTTTGTTTTTTTTTTTTTTTTTTAAAAAAGAGCAACCATAGAATTTACACTCCTCCTAACCTGCCTGTCAACAACAGAAGACAACTGTTAAGATGCAGACAGGGAATTTATTGCAACCTTTGTATCTGACAGCGTAAGGCCCTACACTGAATTAGCAATGCCTCATCCAGCAGGATCACACCCATTCTTTGTCTGCATGGTTCACATTCATGGCTCAGGCACCTCACTTCCATACGGGAAAGCTGATGATGCTGTTTGGAAACAAATTCTGCTCTCCGAACAGCCCATGAGAAACAGGCCCATCTAGCAATGCATTGAAATGCACTAAGGATTATCAGCACTACTGGTAACAAGTATTGTGTGAGATATTTGGTGTATTGCAAAAGCAAAGCCAAAACGCTGTAAGTTATCTGAGGCTCCCAAAGGCAACCACCCTTTCCCCAGTTCCTTGGTAGTTCCAGTGAGACTAGGCTGAAGCGCAGGAAGGTTGGAGAAATCAGTTCTCACCGGGGCAAGCAGAGGCAAACATTGGTAAGGCATGCTCCTCCTGGTTCCTCCGTTGATACCGCTGCACAAACTCCCTCTGGCTCTCCAGGATACTGAAATCAGCAGCTATAGTGGTGTCAAATACATAATGCACCCCTATGAAAGCAAGCAGTAAGGAAAGTGAATTACTAGAACGTTTTTCATCTCACAGGCTTCTTTCCAAGTTCCAAGTCTACAGAAAATCTTGGAGAATTAACAGGGATATTCTTTCACCTCTCCGAACTTCCACAAATAGTAGAGTCAAAAATAAAAGCCACATATTGAAAAGCTATCTTCTATGTCATGAATTTAAGAGGACCACCAATGTGCTAATGCTGACCAGCAACACTCCAAATAGTTCCCTGCTTCCTTATGAGAAGCCTGCCATTCTGCGCATAGTTGCTTTTTGTTTAATTGAATGGGATTTTGCGATTCCTCGACTGTATGCAGTGACTCCTGAAAAGAAGCATTCTTTTCAAGAAATGAAGTCACACATCATTCTCCACAAAAAGCATACCCAGCTAAGAAGCGTATCTTCTGTCGCTGAAGTTGTCTACAGAAGTACAGGAGTGTATCATCAACAGAGCAGAGACCTTCTGTCTGCTTGTTTAGCCACATACTCCCTCTGTGCACACGTAACACGGAGCCTGTCCCCGCAGCAAGTGAGGCATAGATAATGAATGCATTCTAAGAAAACTGGGGCCCACCAGAACTTTGCATTCCTTTTAGGTTAAGGAAATATGCTGGGTACAGAAATGCATAAAAACTATGAAACATGCAAAAAAATATAAGGGAAGAAACAGTTTATAGGTTTATTACTGTCCTCTTCATTCCTCTCTCAAGTACGTAAAAAACCCCCAAACCTATAGGCAAAGGGTTTTTCTTATTCTTTTAAAAAAGATTTTGTATATATAGTACAAAGGGCAAAAAAATATAGCGTTCACATAGAATAGGCAGACACAGCAATTCTTGCATGTAATTTCAAGAAAAAACAGAACTGAAAATCTTTTAGAGATACAATGTGTCAGAAGGCCTGGAAGGCATTTAGGATAGCAATTCCCTCCTCCCTCGAGTTACAAAACAAGGGGAAATCTCACTGAAGCTCATGACCAAATCCTCCCTCTTTTCTTGGCAGTAACAGTTTTGACGACAGCTCTGCAATGTCCTTCTGTTCTGTGACCTTTCCTATCAACATGGTAGTGCCTCACCAATCCATTTCTGAAACTGGTCTGTCATACTGGTGGCACAGTCATTAATATCACAGAGTGCGCATTTCAAACTCTAAACTAGGTTGTGCAATGGCACTTTGTGGCTGCATAACAAACAGTTCTGCTGAGGAAGCAAGAAACTACAATAATCTCCCCTTTCTGCTTCACCATCGTACAAACACAAACTTACCGAGACTTTTGAGGAAACCACAGAGTCTCTTGGCTGCATCATTCACAGAGAGACTGAATTTAGCAGCAAAATAAGGCAATGACTGAGGGCATATAGACACTGCCAACACTTTGTGTTTTGAGGTATCACATTTCTGGCAAACAAAACAAAGAAAACAAGGTATGTAATTACAACACGGTAAGTCTCTCTACTTTTCCGCCCTTTTCCACTCCTGAGTTACTCCTCCATGTCCCATGCTTCAGTGGGCCACATCATTGAAATCCATATGAAACAACCATCAAGTTTCCTGAGGGCAGGACGGGATGTCCTCTCAGAGTTCACCTCTAATCATCTGTAGATGTTTCTCTTATGTAACTTGGGAAAATTCATCCCTCCCAGGCCAATTCTGTGCTTGGTCTCCTAACGGCATAAGAGAAGTTAAGACACTCAGCACCTACAAAACAGATAAACTGTTTACAGGAGCATGGGCATTTGAAGTTACAAATCCAACTCAGCAAATTACAGATCTGACACGTTGCTAAGGCTCCTGTGTCTCAGTCACTGATGTTGCTGAGGGAAACTGGCACGATGGGACCCTCAAATCAGTGTCTGTAGGCACTGAAGAACCTTTTGAAAATACCCAGGATAGTGTGCAATTGTAATGCTCCCATGACCAGGACATTTATTTGAAGATGAACCTTGTGTTTAAGTTGGGACATTTTCCATACCAGTGGAACCCTTGGAAGACAAAGCAGGACTATGTCACAGACAAATCTCACCCTGCAAAGGTTAGGGAGCATAGTTCGTACCCTAAATGCTGTAAAATGACCCTTCAAGTAGAGCTTGTGACTGCCTGGAAAGCATCCCTCTTACTCACTTCTCTTTTGGATCTCTGAAGTTCTGACCAAGGCACCTGACTGACTCCCTATTGTGTACTTCAAGCTCTCTTAATAGGACCCATGTGACCCAAAAAGATTCCCTCTCTCCCTCTTTCTTCTCTAACTCTCCATACAGTATGCTGTTGTACGTGAAAAAAACTAGTTCTAAGAAAACTGAATCACTGTGTAATGGATCCTCTTATATATGACACTTATGAACAGATTAATAAAAAGCATCAATTCTGGTAGCTGTTGCAATAAGCCAACAATAGAACATGTTTACATGTTTTGCTAAGAATGTGGACAAAAAAAATCCTGTTCCGAATACAGTCAGCTTGAATATACATTAAAATCAATTCTACTTCAAAACCATGCCTTGACAACGTTGTATCATATGGATACACTGGCACCAAAAGCATCCAGAACAGTCCTAGTAACAAAGGTATGAGTATTTATAAACACTGAACCTCAGATTAATTTGTTATTACAGTAACGAGGTAGTTACATCTTCCAAAGATTTGACTTTGCAGCTGCAGTAACTTTCCTCTAGTTACTTACGTTAAGCATTTGTCATCTTGCATCTCTAGTGCAAAATTATTTAAAGTATTTTAATGTTCATCTTGCCTGAAGTTTTCACTTCCTCTTGGACAAAATACATACTGACAAATCTTCACATTATCTGCCTTGGGAAACCAAACTGCTTCATCATTCTGTAATTTTTTCCTCTTCCTCACAGAAAACAACATGTTATTGTTTGTGTTACTTTACCTTGTTAAGGTTAAGAATACGAAAGAGCTCCTTCTGATTCTGCTGAAAAACTCTGGCTCCTTCTTCTGATGTCATACAATTGTCACAGGCTAGGCAGTCACTAAGGAGTATTTTAGCATTAGCCAATGTATGAAACTCATTTTTCTGAAGGGGAAAAAAAAAAGTAAACAAGTATTTAATAATGATCAACCAATTCTCAAGACCTCTGCAATGACTCAGCTGAAGAGAAAACACTGTTTTATTTAAAGCAAGACAATCCATGGCACTTGCATGTCAATCCAAGATTGTTTAGAAGTGATCAAAATAATTTGTTCCATCCTTCTCCATGGTTCTGCTATTATTACTGTGAAACTTCAAAATGTGGAAGTGTAAACACATCTAAATTTAGCCTGTAGCCCATGCTCTAGTAACACGATTTGCATTGCATTGCGGAGCTGACAGTCCCCATCAACTTACCAAGCAACCAAGAAAACTTTTCCTTGAGCTACTACTAAACTTCTTTAACAGCCAGGTGCCTCCTACAGCACGGTGGCTTCAGCTTTTCACCACCAAACAAACCAAACGCAGTCCTACAATTACACTGACCCTATACTGCAAGATGAAGAGTTTCATGCTTCCGGCTACAATACCATTGTCAGCTCAGCCACAGAAGAGGGAATACTTGGATAGAAGCGCAACATAACCGGACTACTTGCAAAAAACCTGAACAAAAAAATCCCTCAATTAAGACCCCATTTCCAGGGACACAGTCATCTCTCTGATATAAAAAAGTAAGACGGCCTCCTGGGCACTTGTACTCCCAAAACCCCTCTTTTCACCTTACAACCTCTGTCTCTGTTTTGACGAGCTGATACAAGATTTTTGACGCTCAAAAATTTTTAGAACTTCAATTTCAGTTTTGTGTTTGCATAGTAAGGATTTTTTAATTTCATCTTTTTAAAAGATTCTTGATTCTCATGTTATGAGATGTCTAAAAGTGCTCATAATTGCTTACAACTGCTGGTTAATTAGTGTTATATTTAGTACTTGAAAATTCTCTACTTATAACCTCCTTTGGGGTAAGGAACAAAAAAAAAGAATATAAATAAGAGTATATTACAATTTTTAGAAGGAACATTACCTCTTCAAAACCATCATTTGAACTCAATGCATCAACAGACGTAGTTTGGGTATCATCATTTTTCTGTTTTTTACTGCATTCCTGAAACAAAAAACGCACATGTTCACTGCTCAGTGAGAACATCCCTGCAGAGCCGTCCGTGCCATTAAACCCTAACCCAGTTTTTCGGCAGCGTGAGCGCCACATCCTTATACCCAATGCTTTGTTTTCGAAGTGCGTTTGCTACGGTGGGAATAACCCCTCAGAAATTCACTTGCTTCATCAGTTTTACAGTTCTGAGCGGTTTTAATCCCAAGGGGAAGACCGAGGCGAGCACGGGAGGAGCTGCGTGTCCCCGGCGCGACCGTGCGCCCCGACGATAACGCTGCTCGGTGCTTTTCCCAGCGCTGTCACCGCCGGGCCGGGGCTGCGGGGCAGGTGCCGGAGAGGCCGGTGACCTTGGAGCCGCTCCGCCTCACGGGGCGAACCGGGACGCCACCGCCTCGTCGGGGGAAGGGGGAACGGGCCCTCCACCGCCTTGCCCGCCCCTTGAGGCGACGTCCCCCGGCTGAGGGGCGCGGGCAGGGCCCAGCCGGCCGCGCCGCCGCCACTCACCTTTTTGGTGCAGTTCTCGCACTTCATTTGCGATCCCGCCGGCGCACCCCGGCCCTGACGCGGCTGCCGAGCGCTCCTCGCCGCCGGGGCTGCAGGACAGGGGCAGAGCGAGGCAGGCCGGTGAGCCCCCGCGCACAAGCAGCGGCCGCTGCCAGCCCTCCTTCCTTCGTTCCTCCCCCCCGTCCCCGTGGCCCTTTGTGGCCGTGCCCGCCTCCTGCCCCTCTTATCGCCCCCGCCGGGCGGTACCCGCAGCCATACCGCCCCATCGCCGATACGGCCCCCGGGGCGGGGGCGGCCCCGCCGCGCCCCTCACGTGCTCCGCAATTTCCTAGGCTGTAATTAAGCACCAAACACCGCCGTCCCTCCCCCGCGGGCCCCTATCGCCTCATCCTGTTACAGCGAGGGGGTACCGAGCGGTGCTGGGTTAAACAGCGGTGCTCGGCAACAGAAACGCCCCACCACCACCCCCACGGGGCAAGGGGCCCCCGGCAAGCGCGGCGGCTGCCCCGCAGCACAGCCCTGCTTCCGCAAGCAAAGCGGGGCTCCCCGCCCGCAG
>VWZZ01000923.1:683353-705731 GCA_013399095.1 Psophia crepitans | reverse complement strand
GCAGCTCCCCCTGCTCGGGGGAGCTGGGTGACTGGTTGTTTTGGTGCTGAACATCAGTTTCTTGTCAAACCCAACAGGTGGAAACGACGCTGACAGTCCCAAGGTACAGCTCTCCTTCTGTAGTCGTAAAATTGTCATAGTAAAACTTCCGTGTTTGCTTAAAGACGTGTTTATGACTCATTTTTACTAAGTGTAGCTTGTAAGAAGCTGCTTTAGTGCTGCTCGTTCCCTGAGGCACCTGTCCTGCGAGCAGCTGTGTCAGGGACGCTCCGCTGACTTCAAGCGTCCAACGCCGAGCTGACACCGGCGTTTGCGTGGTCGCACTTTGCTGAACGACCGTGGGGAAGATACTGAAGTTTGCTTTAATGGATTTAACTGGGGCATATCCGAATTATCTTTTAAGGAGGGTATGTTGTGTAGGGTGTGTGTTTCTGCAGTGATCTTTGTGTATTTGGCACCCTGATGACTTTTTTAGGTTGTGGGCAGAAGGTGGCTTTGTTTGTGTGGAAATATTTTCCGGGGTATTGAGAGCAACTCGGAGGAGTCATTTGAAAATTAAAATTTGATGCTTGACATCCGGAGGAGATGGAGTGTGTTTTACACATAAGTGCTTTGGTCTCTTTCAGTTTCAGGTTCTCTAAGAGATTAAAATCAGTGTCATATGTGCTTTTTATTTAACTGAGAAGACTTGGCTGAATCTGCTTTATTAAATGGGGGGTTGGGGGATGAAGATCTTCTGGGGCGTAAACTAGCCAGTTGGTGCAGAATTGCAGGAGTGGCACGTAGTATCGAAGAACAGTCAGGTAGCTGAAGGACTAAAAATTGCATACTGTTCTTCTGTAAGGACCTGGATGTGCTTGGGCCTGCTCTTAAAGTGGTTATTAAATAACCCATTGAGTACTGGCGTTCTTCTGGAAGCCTGTTATCATGGGCAGCTAACAGCAGCTTGATGCTAGCCTCCTAAAACTGCCTCTGTGGGCAGAAGAGTTGGCTATTGAACAATTAAAATACCAAGTGAATAGAAGGAGTTGCTGCTTTTTTCTTCAACAGTAAATGAGCTGTTTAATGGTCCTGCAGTCCCCAGAATGCTTCACGAAGAGAGCTTCATCCTGCTAGTCAGAAAAGTAGTTATTCTTTTTAGAAATCCCCTTTGGGGAAGTCAGCTTTAAACTCCCTACCTTAAGTGTTGTCAAGGTTGTAACACTAAAGATATCCTTGATTAAGGCCTGCTAATGTTAGGACACAATGCTCAGCGCGTGCTTTCATTAATTTCCCATTTACTGGATTGTGGGCCTTGTAATAATGATGTGCATCTCCGCTTATTTGTGCAGGAGAAGCAGTAAGCAGCCTGTCCTTCCTCTGGTGGCAATTCTGAAAGATCAGCTGGGTCCTGGTATGCCTCTTGCATCTCGTACAAATCAGTCTTTATGCTTGTGCTGAGAGTATTTGGGTAGGATTGATTTTTCCACTGGAGCTCACAATTGTGCCAGGGTTCAAACAATTTTATGCCGTTGTCCTGGTTTTGCTGGGACAGAATCATAGAACTAACTCTTCTGCACAGAAAAGCTGCACTGTAGAGCAGACTGCAGCACTGAATTCTCTGAGAACAATGTTGAGATGCTTTAATTTATGGCCAGCTATGGAATGCAGGTTTCTAGAGGGATCAAGGTCTTGAGCAGTTTTGGAATAGCCAAAAGCTAGAAGGGGTGAAAGCCAGGGCATCTGCCCCGAGCTGGCCCACAGAAGTATTCAATACTGTAAATTAAGAGATTCTCTGGGGCAACCCTCTCTTTGATGGCCACCGTCCCTGGAGGGTCTCGCCCACCATCCTGTCCCTGAACCCCCCTCTCTGCTCCTGAGGCCTGCTCCGCTGGATGTGGTGGTCTGGCTGGCACTGCGCTGCTCGCTGGGTGGCATCAGTACTCACTGCTGAGAGTGCCACTTGCCAGCCCTGTACTGGCTGAGTATAACTTTATTTTATACTAGTATTAGTGTTGATATTAAAGTTTTTACCCTTTTATTAAATCTGTTTCTATTTCACAAAAAAACCCCCAAACTGTCTAAACTGACAGCTGTAAATAGTACAAGCTTGCTGAATATGCTGCATGGGATTGCCCAGCTAATTTTGTTTTTAATAAGTACCTGTCTTTTTAATCTGGACTGTTACTTTCTGCCTCGGTTGAAGGCATGGTCTTGTTGGGGAGAGACAAACATACTTGTTGGAAACTCCTGGTTTTATTCTTGGGTTGGCTTGGAAGATGGGAATGCCAGAGAGGGCACTGGGACAGTGGCACTGCCGGGCTGAGGCCGTAACCTGGGCAGGTCTGTCATGAGGAACGAGGGACCCAGTGTCAGTGGTGCAGAGGGCTGTGCTGTCCTGCTGCAGCTGCCAGGCTGGTCCCTCACGGCAGCCTTTGCACTTACCAGGAGAAATGCTGTCAAAGAACTTTCTGTTCCTCTTGCTGTTTTATTTGTATAGTAAGTGCTGCATGAATTAGCAACAACATTGTTCCAAGTTCTTGTTTTTAATTTTTTTTTTCTGGAATCTGGTTGGGATAGAAAGGAAGAGACTTCTATCCCCAAAATGAAGTTTCTTGAAGAGTTCAGATTCTTGTTGTTATGCAAGTGTCCACATAACAGTCTTTCCTTGCAGCTTTTTGAAAGTGTCTGTTGCTCTTCCTGTGAGAAAAAGACTATGCTCTTATCCTGGCTGTCCTTTATAGTCTAGATTAAGACTTGAGAAGTCCTGACAGATGCAAAGAAGGGAGTGTTGGAGTCAATGACTTGAAATTCTTATTTTGTTTGTTCATTGAGGTTTCATGAGCCAGACTGGGCTGTTGGGAGTTTCTTCTGAAGATGTACATGTTGGTTGAAAGCCGTACAAGTTCCCATCTTCATCTGAAGAGGTCACCTGGCATTCGCTCTTGGTCTCTCTTTGTTGGTAAGACCATAATATTCTGTGGTTTATGTCAGAACTTGCTTTAAGGGAAGGGAAACACCGAATAAACTCCTGGAAGACAGTCTAAAAAGTGATGCCTGTCTTTCAGGCATTCTTCTTCCAAGAAGAGGAATCTTGATGCTTTGAACTTCTCCTTTTAGCATAGCCACTAAATAAGTCTGAAGTTTCCTCCTCTGTGTGGTACCTTCACTGTGAGACTGAGAATTTTTCAGTCTGTCATCTGCAGAACCTCAGAGCCTTGTGAACAGAGTTTTCAGGGAGCCCTGAGTTAATTGTATGCCATGTAGCAATATCAGTGTGAAGCTTCTGAAGGGCATGGGTGCATACTTAGACTGAAAAACACCTAGGTTTTCAGAAGCGGAAAAATCTGCGGTGGGGCGATGCTGGTGTTAGATCTTGTGTGTGGGTGACAGTGAACTCGTAACAGCACTGTGGGTATGAAATAGGAAGTCATACAGGATGTTCTGAAAGCATCTGTGCTTAAACACCACTGAGTATGCAGAAAAAAATAGAGTGGTACTACTTAGGAGCACACTGAGAGAGCTGGTGGGGAAAATGTGGTGTATCCTGCTTTCCAGCTGAGTAGATCCCATTTCAGTAACACAACGTTGTTGTTCCTTCAGCGATGTCATTTGTCAAACTCAGTGAGACAAGATCTCTGTAGCTGAAGTGGTGCTCTGGGGCACAAGGGACTTTTCCACTGCTTCCTCCTCAATGGGCAAAAGGAGCTGGCAGCTTCTGACACAATTTTATTGCTGGAATTTTGGCTCCACAGAGCACTTAGAGGGGGAAAATTACCGCTGTAGTGCTTATGTTAGCATGCTCAAAGCTGTGCTGTGCGCAGGAGGAAGTGTGGTGTAATGGTTAGTTGGAGAGTCCCTCTAGTTCTGTTCCTGATTCTGTTGTGACTTTTTATTTCTGGCCTCAGCCCCTGTGCTCTTCAGTGCCTATGCAGAATGGGAGGGGTTTTATACTGAGTTCAGACAAAAATAACTAACTTTTTATAGCAATCAGTGTTGCAATCGCATTTGTGCCTTTTTTGAAAACTTGTGAATATTCATATCTTTTTCATCAAGGAATTTTAGATGGTTTGAGCTGCTTGTTCTAATTCTCTCCCCTCTTATCCTAGGAATAGCCTCCATAGGTTTGGCTGCCGCTTATTACAGTGCAGGTAATGGCCTATCACTTTAAGAATTGTTTATTTCCTGTTGATTTGTTTTCCATGCTGATGACTCCTCTCTGCAGTTTCTGTCTGGCCTCACAGAACAGGCACTGGAGGTACCTATCACACTTTGTGGTGTGAATATTAAAACCCAATAACAATCATTGCCTGTGCGCATGACTTGCTGTACTTGAATGCTTTATTTCTTACTCAGCCGCCCTTTCCGTTTGCAAGAGTGTTTTTAATAATGATATTTAGTACTTTGTGGCATTTTGTACTTTCAGTGTGTTTTATAAATATGATTAGCTGGTCCTCCCAGCTCTCCTGGGAAGACATATAATGATCGTTTGCCACCGTAATGAAACGATTACCTTGGCTTTGATGGAAGTACTGTCTTTCTCTGGAAACTGTTAAATAATCACTGGCAGAAATTAGTCATAAAAACACCTTTAGAGAACAGGCAGCTACTGCTTCTTCCTTCCCTCCTGCGATCGAGCGGGTGGTACGCAATGCCAGGTATCTTTCCACCTACGGAATTTATCCTGCAGGCTGTCCTGGGATTTCTTACTGCATTGTGGTAACATCAATTTTTAAAACTTAATAGGCTGTAGGAATATACTACCAATATAACTGATGTATTTTTATTTTAAGAGCAGAGTCCAGTGAAAGCTGCTTGAGACTCCAGCTGTATCAGCCTTTTTTTTTTCTTAAAACATTGCAAAAAAGTTTTCTGAAACAATACTGAGCACGGTCCCACTCTGCTTTCAGTAAAAGCCTGAGTAAGCAAGTTGCTTAGGCTGCTATGTGTAAACACTTCCAGGACATAAAATGCAAATGTTTGTTTGTCAATAGGGCTGGCTGCTTCCTTTTATGAAGGAACATGTTTGTTTCTGTGAATTTCCGTTGTCCTTCACCCTTGTCCTCTGCAGCACAAATATTTGCTGGTTGAGAGGTTTGTCGATGCCTTTTAGGATGCCTTTGTGTTTAAGGAAGAGAAGGATGTGTAGTGATGTTACAGCCTTGCCAATAATACATATGCTTATAATTGTGCATGGTATGGAGCCTTTGAAAAATATGTGAAGAGTTTCTGTATTTTTATCCTCAGAGAGCTGTAAAATAGCTTGCATTATGATTAAAGGCAAAAATGTTGTATTGGAGAAACCTTTTTTCCTTTTGTTGCCTTCAGAGGGAGCATGTTGATTTTAAAACGAACTGTTTGAATACCAAATAAGGAAAAAAAAAAAAAAACCAGCCGAAATTTATGGATTTTTTTGCATTGTTCAGACAGCTTGGCCTGGAAGCTCTTCTATATGGCCGGGTGTTTCTTTGTGGCAGCACAGAATCTGGAGCAGTGGGAGGTAAGACGCTGAACTTGGGAAATGAGGTTCTGTTATTGTAGGAACGGTTGGCTGATGTGCTTGTTCAGTCCAAACAGACAAATTATACTTTTGGTTTTGAGGAAACCCTTTGGGGTTGCTAAACTAGCACTAGAATTAGGGCAATAATTCTTTCACTACACAAGCATGAAAGCGTCAAACTAAACGTGTTTTTTAAGGGGGGGGGGGAATTTGCCTCAAACTGGTTTTGTGGCCTTTTCTTTCTCTCTTATAAAAGAGGGGAAAAAGATAAAAGAATAGCACATTCAGCTGCCACAATATGATTTTGCACTCACTGTTCCAGCTAATGACAGAACGACCATTAAATAGGACAGCTCCAGCCTCTGGGCTACTTGGCCGTTTTCCACTGGGAAAGGAGTGGTGTTTGAATTGGTTTATAATCCTGTGGATGTAGATTTGTTGGGACCTGGACTAAGCACAGTAATCCATTATGTAGTCTTATCACTCTACTGACCAGAGTTATTAGAATAAGCAGCCCACACCTGTGAGATGTCCTCTTTTCATCCACAGTCAGGGATATTTTACATCTAGTGTAAACCTGGCCCATAGAGCACAACACTGCAATTTAGTGGCTGTATTAGTGGGAAGTGTAAGTAGAATTTGTTCCCTGTGTGCTAAATGCATACACCAATAGTGAAAATTACAGGAGCTCTAAGTTAGTGTTCAAATTTGATTCCAGGCAGAGTTTTTGTTATGCAAGGAATGTGGCAAGAGGGGCAATGAAACCTGCTTTAAGTGCCTTCTAGAAGTAACACAGGAGATCTGGTGAAGTCTTTCTTAAAGCCAAGAGCAAGATTGCGATTATCACAGTCTAATAGTAGAGGAATGTCTCTAAAACAGCTATGTGTATTCCTATGTTACCAAGATTATTTTCCCATATAACTATTTTTACTTTACTTTGAGTCATAGCTGCTGATTGTGGTTTTAAGAAGAATCTTCATTTTTATTTTTCAATTTTACAGGAAGCTGTATTTGATAAGAACAAGGGAACAGTCTGCCTAAAAACATTCAGTCTTTACAAAAAAATACTGACCTTCTCAAAAGGAGGCAACGAACAAGGTGAGAAAGCATTATCTGTGGTAGCAAATGTGCTGGGCAGACAGAAGAAAGGCATACATGCTATTTAACAAGCTTCTCTGCAGTTCTGTTCTCCAATTACTCCCATCTGTTTCCTGATCTGTTTTGTTCCCAAGCAGCAGGTGTAATAATCTGCCTCTTGCAACCCAAATGCATTTTCAGATTAGGGTGCTGAATGCATTGTTGGCTATTTTAATTCAAGGTAACTAGGATTATGCATTGCTTTCCGTAACAGTCTTAGCCATTCCTTTGGGATGCTAACATGCAGGTTTGTATTTCCCTTGGCTAGCCTGCTTTGCAGCTGGGACTGGTAAAAATCTTTGAATCTAAGACTTGAGATTTCTATATTCTAATCTGGTTTTGGTAGCAGACAAATCTTGGTTATCACACGCAAGCAGGCACCTTATATCTTGCAGATATACAGTATGCATTTAAAACAGCATATTCAGTGGGCTCAACTTAATGTAGTGTCTCATTTTTCGAGCTTCCTGTTGGAGCAAGAGAAGCTGAAGTATAGTGTGTGATGTGATTGAGTCCCTCTGAGACAGGAGCTCCACTGCAAACTCGAGTGGGGTCCTCTCAACATCAGATGTTTTTATTCTACTTGCTTGTCTAAATCAAACCAACTCTGAATATGCTTAGAAAACTGACAAAATTTGGAATGTCCTTAAGTTGAATTGTTTTTTAAACAGTTCATTTTGGAGATGGAAGATAAAAGATGTGGAGAGAAGGATGTTTAGCGTTTCTGAACTTTCCTTTAGTGCATGTTTATATATTGGGGATCCGAGCACACCCCTTCCCAAGAGGTTATTTGGTCATATCTGTTTCAAGTACCGCTGATGTGGGGATGCAGAGATCCGCATTTGCTCTGAGCAGTTAAATCTTGATGTATTTGTTCAATCTCAGTAAACTTAACTATTTTTCTGTACAGAATAGGTAAACGTGTGTTAAAACTGTCATTAAATAGGTGGGAAACCTAAGTATTAAACTAATGGTCCTCAGTTCCTGGGAGGCAGTATATCTTGTTCCTTAGGGCCTACACCAGCTAGTACGTGCTGCAGTCTCTCCTTGTTTGTTTTGCCTGAGTAGCTCAGCAGTTGTTTGCTACTGCAGGGCAGCCCTGGCTGTCTGGGATCGGAGCAGCAGTACTCAGAATGTGGAGTCCCAGTCACTAGTAGCAGGGTTGTAATTACTGTCACGTTAATAGGCTGCTCTGTTTTCCATTTCCCATATCTCTTTACAGTAGTGGCTCTGCTGCATGAGATCCGAGATGTGAACGTGGAAGAGGAGACTGTGCGGTATTTTGGGAAGGGTTACCTGGTTGTGCTACGATTTGTCACTGGATTTTCACACCCTCTGACTCAGAGCGCAGTGTTGGGCTGTAGAAGGTACAGTGTGAACTTTCTTAACCACACCGGGTGAGGTGGGAAGTGCCAGTCATGCGAGTGAGGAATTGCCAACTATCGAGACTCCTCTTGGCTCCATTTTTGTACTTGCTGATATGTCTTGTGGAATTCAGTTGAGCTCTTTCAAACCCTTTAATGCTTTCAGCTGCAGACATTTAGGTAACACCATGTCCCATGAGGATACTCATGATATTTAGATATCTAAGATCCCTTTAGTGCTGCATGACTGTTGTAGTCACCTTCACTCGCTGTGCAGTGGCAGAGGGGATTAATTCTGTTTTGTAAGTGTTCAGTGTATTTATCAGTTAACAGAGGATTTGTTTTAAGCATAGCCTTCCGGCAGGGACTGGGAAAAGGACTGGTATGTTCAGACGTGGAAGTAATGGCTTGGCTTGATATGCCTTCATAAGTGGGATGCTGTCAGTCGTTCTGCCATATGTTGACTGGCCCTTCAAACAGTTATTCTCAAGAATTAGTGTGCCTGTTCTTGTCAACACCACAATTCCACTAACTCTTACATTGTTTCTTCCTTTCCACAGTGATGTGGAAGCAGTTGCCAAACTCATTACTAGTTTTCTGGAGCTGGACAGAGTAGAGAGCCAAGATCTCTCTCAGAGCAGCGAAACGGAGGCTAGTGATGCTGATGAACCACAGGATAAATATTAATAGTCATCATGAGCTGAAGAAAGCAAAGGCTTTCAGACATCTGGAAAATAGACTGATTGTTCTTCAGAAAAAGAAATTCCTCACAACCTTGACCTGAGCATTTCTCTACGTGTACACTTACAATGGGAGGAATCTGCCTTAGGGCACCTTTTTCAGTGCTAAACCGCTTCAAGATCCACACTCCCAGTATTGCTGTGGCAGACTCCAATGCAAATTCTCTTTTATTTGCTCCTTTGACTTAGTTTGTGCATGTGGATGCTGCTGGCTTTTGAATTTTGTCAGCTCATCAAACTTGTCTAGGAATAGTTATTTATTAATGAGTTGGTTTGAAATCATTTCTTGCTTTCCCATTAATGAAGATGATGTCCACTTCTACTTACTGCAAACATCTGCTGCAGGTACAGTGTATGAAATGTGGAAGAGCTGAATTTGTAACTCATAACACAATGCTTTGAGGTTTTCCTTGAATGTTGTGAGTGAATATATTGCAAAATTGATTTTAAGTGGCCTAATATATGCAATTAGGTGATGCAGAATAGCTGCACTTTTATATTTTCTACTACTGACTTGCTTCTACTTCCACTTACCAGTGGAAATTAATGTTTGAGTGACTGTTAGAATTGAAAACATCAGGCTGATGACCTTGTTTGTGTCTTACTTCTCTTGGGCTTGCCAAGGAACCATAAATAGTAAACAGAAATGATCGTACTGATGATTGAGCATCTTTGGGATGTTGTAGTTTAATCCTGTTCTTAACTTGTGGGCATAGACTACCCAAGATAGCATAACCTTTTCTAGACCTCAACATTTACTATTTAAACTGTGTATTTAGAAAGGAAGAAAAGCACATCTGTTACTTTAGGTAGGGAGAATGATGTCAAACAGCATGGCAACTAGATTGGTTTCGTATTTCCTCACTTGAAATGATACCAAAGTGCTAAATAATAACTTAGGGTTTCTACGGTAGCTGGGGTAGATCAGTGTGTGACTTGCATCCATGTCTTATTCCAGGGGTGTGTAGTGTCCTCTGCTCTGACCAATGGTTTCACAAGTGGTTAAAATATGAATTTTCCAAGATAATTTTTTGAAGTAAAAGCTACCTCTGTTAGTTAACGTGTTCTGTCTAGAACTAAAACTTCCTCATGCCTGTATCAACATGTCAGTACAAGAAAAAAGTTGTCAAGAGCTGAAAGTTCCTTCAACATGCATAAATAGCTTCTATTAAAGTTCACTGGGCTTTGTTTAGAAATTGAATAGTGGTAGGACTGGAATTAGAAAATATTTACACAGGTACTTCTATGAGATCTGAACGGGGTACAGGGTAACTGTGTGGTCTGCTTACACATTTGGCCAGCAGTAAGTGTCTTCTGGCAGCAGCTTCTTTAGGGCTTAAAAGAATCTGCCTTCTGCTTTCAAAGCACTCTCCCTCTACGGAGGCGAATGCTGTGAAAAGATGGCAGCAGAAGCTCTGTCCTGTTGTGTGACATGCTTATGTGACCAAAGAACAGGTTCTACCAAGATGTCACTGCCAGGCATTTAGATGCAGGATGCGAGCTGAGACACAAACGTGCCCTTACTGTCAGTTTGCAAGGGTCATCGCACTGTAACAGGGAGGTGGCCGTTGGTGCAGCTCGACTGCAGCAGAGCGATGGCTCTTCTCTTGAATAAGAAACTTGTAATCCCATCAGGTCCCAAAGCAGACCCCTGCCAGCAGACGTGCTTGTGAAGTCCTCCGATTTGGCAGGCTCATCGTGCGGCTTTCAATCTCTACCTCACACTGCTGGAATTGGGAAGCTGCTGCGTATGAATGTGGGAAATGAGGTTGCAGGCAATTGGGTAAATTTGGTCTTTATTCTGAAGCACAGCTGTAAGCTAAGAATAATCATAGAATCTGTTTTAAAAAAATAATATTGCAGGATGTAATGCTTCGGAGAGATCTGCATTTAAATGCACTCTAACACATACCCTGGGTAACGCTCCCCATCTCATTCTTCTCTCTCCAAAATGAATTTGGAGAACTTCGTTTCCCCACTGTGTAAAATAATGTCAAGTGTTCTAAGGACTTCCAGTAACAAATACTAAAAACCCAAGAATATTTAATGCTGTACTATAAGCAGAAGGGCTCAGCCTTCAGGTAACGGCTGCTCTGCAGCACGGATATTCAGCAGGGGCACCTGGTACGGATGTGCACTGCTCTTCTGTTCTGAGCCCACAGATCTGACCGTGGATGGAGCGGACAGAACCGCCTGCGTTCAATCTATACTGGTTTGGTTTGTGTTTCCATGAAAGCGAACATTCTGCGGAAGACAGAAACCACATGTTGTGGTTTTCCAGTTAAAAATCTGCTTTAGAATGGTACGTCTAACCCTGCTCTGCATCGCGCCCTGCTTCTGCTGAGCTCTGTTGTGCATCTAGCTTGCTGTACATTCTTGATGTTAGTAATGGATGGACTTGGGGACTATGCAGTATCACCGAGAGACTAACGTGCTGCAAGGACCAGTCGGAGTCCCTGGGAGGGTGAAGGGCCTGTAGTAAGCATACGGCTTGAAGTGAGTTCTGTGGAGTAAGCTGCGCTTTAAGCTGATGTGGATTATCTCTTTAAAGGTGTTCCTCTCCCAGCCCAGCATCCTGCTGGTGGTGGGCTGGAGAGGGCTGACTGTTGGCACACTGTGTCTAGGAGTGTTTTGACTCCTCAGCCTTTCCTGTCCAACAGCTGGTGCAACGTGCTCCCGTGCCGTGCCCATCTTGCGTTTGGCGGTCCTGTCGCCATACAGACTGCTACGGCTTCAAATGGGAACCAGCCTAAGGGGGACAGAGTAAATTCCTCATGTGCCCTGGGTTCTGCCTGCGGGCTGACCTACAGTTGGGAACTTCTTCTGTCACTGACCTACAGCACAGGTAAAGGGTGTCACAACTTGGCTGCTGTATGTGAATGTGTATCACAGGCTCATGTGTATTTCTCCTGATACAGGTTTTGAGCTTCAAGTCTTCAAAAATTTTGTCTTTTGAGCTTGACACATGCAGATGTTCCTGTTTTGCAGTAACTGTGCATGGAAAGTTAATTTGCAAATTGCCATTAACATGGATTTGGTTATGGCAGTGGCTGTGGGCTCCTCTGTGATGTGATGCAGCTTGAAGGGCTGTTCAGAACAGCAGGTGCTAACTCGGGACAGGCTCTGTTCGTCGTCCCCTTCCACTACTCCTTTCTCTGAGCCTCTTCTCTTGCTGCTTTCCATCACTCTGCTGAAGGCTGCTTTGGATAGCTCTCCTCCTGTCTGTTGGGCCTGACGTGTGCCTCATGTAAAGTGGCTTGTACTAAAAGGAATGATGTGAAAGGCTAGTTTTGGTTAGGAAATTAGGTGCTCCTAGAAGTGTATTAGAGATGTGTGTGTTAAGATTTTTAGCATTTTGGGCTGTGTAGTAACTTGAGACTAGCCAGCTGTAGTTTGACTTAGAAATGATTTGAAAACCTGCATAAAAGATCTTATGTTAGATCTAACCCCCTGCCCCATAAACCAACACTTTTTTGTGTCCTTTCATGTAACCGTATCCCGAGTGCCTTTTGGCAGATGCTTCAGCTTAAACTCGAGTAGCACATTGGAAATTATTTGCATGTAACTTCACGGCCTTAGCTGTCGTGGCGAGCACACGCTAGACTGCAGGCTCTGTAAAGGGAGGAAGCTGCACAAGCGGATACTCTGGTGTATCACAAAATGAGATATTCCAGTAATAGCATCGGGTGTGCAAGTCTCAATCCAAGTATTTCTACTGTCTAGCTGAGATCTTGACTCTCCTGCTGTATTTATGAAGTTACACAGATACCAAAAACTAAGCTGGCTTACATAGTAAATCAAGAGTGCTGGTTCTGAAACTGTAGAAATGCCCGAGAGGCAAAAATACTTCTGGAAAGTGTTCAGAAATTGCTTTTCTACTTTAAAACTGCAAGTAGAATTTCAGCAAGGCCTTGTGTATATACTGTCTATTGAAAAGAAAAAAGTCCGTTGATAAAACCAACTTTGATAACTTGTTTTGTGTCATTGTCTTTTTTTATTGGTTTTAATTAAAACCTATAGAAATATTGATGGCTGTCTAAACTGGCACTTGGCACAGGCCTACTGAAGGAGTTACTGGGGAGAGGACAGAGTACAGGAAGCTCCTTACTGACCCTGCTGCCACTTTTACAGCAGTCCAGCTCTCAATTTCAGCTAAGCTGCTACAACCACCTCTCCACTGGTGAATATATTTGGTGTTCCCCCCCTTTAGTCCAAACCAACATGCCACATGCAAAAACAAAGGCAAGTTTCTACAAATGTTTTGAGTATCAAAGTATTTATTAAAGTAAAATAAATTAAGATCTTGTTTAGTTCAAGGTATGTGACTTTCATAATGAAGGTATGTGTTGCAATTGGTTCTTTTTAGATAAAAATCTGCATGTGGACCTAATTCCTGTAGCTCTCATCAAATAAGTTACATTTGTCTTAATGCTTTACTGCTTGTACTGTCTGTATCTAGAGCTAGACTCTCTATAATAGATTGCTCCAAGAAAATGTCCATACCAGTGCTTCCAAAATAAGACTTTCAAGAAAGCAATAAATGAAGCAAACAAGAATATTTTGAGTATTCATGGTAGTGTACTTAACTACCAGACTTGTGAATTATTTTCTGTTGTGGTGATTATCTTAGCGTTCCAGTTAAGCCCACAAAATATATTGCTGTATATTATTCTAAGTGCAACATGAAAGCAGAATACAACTTAGCACTTTCCCTTTGTATTCAGTGGGCTTGAGCTTCACATGGGGATGAACCTGCAGTCGCAGTCAGGCTTCATGCAGGGAAGCAGATGCTTTAGAGTGACTGGGATGGTGCTTTTCTGAAACTAGGCTTAGCTTAGATGATGCTTTGGTTACAGAGTCAAGCAGCCCAATGCATTAAGGCAGGTTTCCCCTCAAAATCCCAAAGTCACTGTCACTTCTGGTAACGAGCTCCTTCTTTGGAGCTCCCTCTCGCTCTGTAGTGGTACAGAGTCTCTTGTGTGTCTGCTGTAGCCTTGGGAGCACTTAGACAGAGGTTCCTTGCTCAGGCTTCCACAAAACTCGGGATGTTAATTTCCTGATCTGAAGCTAATCAGAGCTTGATTTAAGACTAGTGGTTTTATCTAGTTCAAAAACTGAAAAAGTCCAAAAGAAAGGTAAACAAAATCAACTGCTGTATGTTGTAGAAGGACTTGTGAAGGAATGGTAGGACACACCTGCAAGAGGAATCAGTCACAGTACAGACTGTAAGCTCCTCGAGCATGTTTAGGGTATCCTAAATCTGTCTTTTAATGGAAATTCAAAGGGAGGACATGCTGGCTGCTGACTAGAGCAGAACTGGTGGAACTCTGCCAGGTCACTGTAATGTAAGAAAAGCCTGTTACTGCAGGTACTGAATTCTGTGGAAATGGGTTTTTCCCCTGCCGTGTGATGTAGCTGAGTGCTGCCTCACTCCTGCAAGGGGAGCAGATCTGACTTAAGGCTCAACAGTGCCTCAAGCCAGGAACATTAAGATAGAGCTGAAGCCTATTACACTAATAAATTCTTTTACGCCTTTGGGTCACTTCAGTTGAATAGCACTTCTTGCTTCAACTCTTAAGATGACAAACTCCAGCTGCATGCCTAGCTGCAGATTCCCACTAGCCCCGTTTTCCCAGGGAACGGGTCAGACTAACTGAAATGCCCCTGATTTTGTGCTTTTATTGCTTCATCTAAATCATCGACCACTTGCTGCAGCTTCTGTAGGCTGGGGTGGACGTTCTCCTCCATCCACTCCTCTACAGTACACTTGTGGAAAACTTCTTCCATGGCTGCTTGGAGGTCTCTCACCACAGCATTCCACTTGGAGAGGAGACTAAGCAGAAATCAGAAGGGAGAAACAATGACATTTGTAGCTGGGCTCTATTCTGAGGGGGAGGGGTGTGTAGCTTACTGGGCTTTTTCAAAGCATTACAGTCCTTAAAATGACGTTACAGGAAAAGAAGCATCTATTACAAGGGCTCAAAGGACTTGGTTTTGTGCAGATGGCAACAGTTGATGCTGTTTAAGTACCATTTATCTTGGCACTTTTCTTTATGCCATGACTTTTAAAGAACAGAAATGTGAGGTCAAAAAAACACAACACGCATTTTAAGTGTAACTGAAACCTACTGTGAGACTTGCTGATAATTTAATTCAGGTTTTTATCAGGAAGAGTGGATGCAGTTGGATATTCACTTTATCACAGAAAAAAAAAGTATAAATTAGCCTTTAGCATATACAGATGCACAAACAGTGACAGGGAGGAGGGGAGAGGGGTCTGGGTTTATTCCAAGCCCTTCCTGGAACCTGCTCTGTGGTGGCTCCTCTCTGAGGATAACCCCTGCTGTAAGATGCAGCACGGCTGTACAGGAGTGACTCCACAGGCAAGGGAGAGGTTTTTAGAGACTGATTTTGTACTTGTATTCAAATAATTTGTTCAACAAAAGGCAAAACCAAACAGATTCTTCCCTTTATGAATGCTCATATTGTTTGATTTCTACTGATGCTTCTGAAATAATTACAGAACGAGGCGGGGACCCAGAACTACGCAGACCTGAATGCCCAAATACAACAGACTTTTATTTCCCCTGTAATGCAGAATAAGTGGCGTTACCTTACTGCGTCTGGCTGAAAGTGGTGCATTATGATGGGGTGAATAATCTTCCTTTTTCTGTGGTAGGGGCTGAACCAGCCTGTGACGTATCTGAAAACGAGCGTTAGAGCGAGCAGGTTGTGAAACAGCAGTGACATGCGGTTTGTAGGGAGGTGATGGGGCTTTAGCTGGACTTCTCCTGCACAGATAGAGACAATGCTTAAGCAGGAAGTATGTTTAAGTCTCCATATCTTTGAACTAGCTTGTCAAAAGACTGTTCCTGGCAGCTGAGAATAACCTATCATCTGCTGCAATCCAAGTTTCATTTCAAGCTGCTTTTTTTGTAACCATACCATATAAAAAAATACATTTTAACTTTAAATAACAGTAAGATTTAATTCAGGAAAGAACTTGATTCTTGAAATAATGCAGTGCATAGTATTTAGAAACTCTCCTGAAATCCTTTAAACTTGCATCTACATTTTATGTCCTGCTGAGCTGTCGATAATATATGGATGCGATGCCTGAAATGTAAAGCTTGATGTTTACATTGTTTTGGTGAAGTTATGCCCCGTTTTGAGATGATACAACCCCTGCAGACAGCCAGAGAACTGACATAAACCTCCTTACCTGTTCCTTTCCAGAAGTTCATCTACTGATGACTTGAGGTAGAAACTAATTTGCGTCACAAGTGCGAGGATATTGCTCCCAGGAAAGGTCCCTGGACTTGGGCTGCCCAAAGAGGATCCGTTAGTTTCTGAACTTACTGTGCAACGGGAAGCAGCTGAACCCCACATCTGGAATTTTACCTCATGAAAGTATCCGTTTCCAGGTTGGACATTCCCAGGAGCTTTTCCACATTCTCTTTAATCTCTTCAGAATAGCCACCTGGCAGAAGACAGTGGAAATATGTAAAAAAGATCCTAAATGACCAAAATGTTCATAAAAGTGAGTTTTTCTGGAGTACTCTGCATTGGCTCAGCAGTTCTCCTTGGATGAAGATGTTTTCACAGGTCAAATGGAAATAGAACAAGGCAAAAGCCTTGGAGGTGGGAGGAGTACGTTGTCTCACACAATTGTCTTGTGCTAGGTAAGGCACGTCTGAGCTATGAGCCTTCCGTTCAGGGTGCTGAACAGTTTCAGTGCCTTAGTTAGAAACAGGTAGGTCGTGGGGTTTTTTGCTTTGAAAATAAGAAATGCAGAAAGACAAAAATTAAAATTTCTATTGGCAACTGTCTGTGAAGAAACCAGAAGCCACAGGAAGTGTTTTAGCAGTGTACTACCCAGATCAATTTTAAGAAAATTGATGAGTTAAAACAACTTTTACATGTAAACAAGATGTAAAGCTAACCAAAATTAGTCTCGTTTATTTACCAGTAGTGTTTCCAATCACTTTCAAAAGCAATTCAGCTTCTTTATTTTTTTTTTTAGTGTAAGCATGAGGAAGTCTGTGACTATTTCCAGGTTAAAACATAATAAATGATGAGTATACTACGGCTATTTACATACCGAGGCCAAGAGGCTTCTCTGCTCCTGTATCGCAAACACGCGATATACGTAGTTTACTGTTCCTACTATTCAGACCACGATCGGATAGTCAAACCACCTCCAAACAGAAGAAGCCTGTGCCAACCTTCAGGCAAGGTCACTCCGCTTTTGCGCTAGGCATCAGCTCAGAGAGAATAAAGCTGTTGTCGTACCGTTCTTCAGTGCCTGCAGACAGACGGCCACTGAGGGAATTGCCACAGGGAGAAGCTCACACAAAACAGAGAAGTGATCATACCTAAACAAGAAAACGTGTTAATTTGACATTTTACTGTTAGAACATACTAAACAAGTGGAAAGTGTCAATACTTCTATCACTAAAATTCAAAGAGCTTTAGGAACATCAGTTTCTGTCTCGGAGAAGGGACCTTCTATCTCTGAAATGCCAAGTATTCCTGGTTTACTAATAAGAACAGCTACAAACCCAATTACTGTCTCAGGCCACACTAGGGTTAGGAGTTGGAATTCAGCAGCCCGGTATTCCCTTAGACCTCCTGACTGTCACATAAAACACTTTGACTGCTTCATTAGGTCAACAAATTCTCCCTTACACAACTTCATTCTACTTGAATTCACGTCAGCCATTCGGAGCAGACCGTGCACTAACTCCGCTGTCCCTCGGCAGGTCAAGGCGGCGCACAGCCCGCTCGGGCCTTCAAATCCAATCTGTTACTGTTGGTGTCTGCAGAAACGAGTGCTCCTGCTGGACAATGCTGCAGCAGGTGACTGGAACCATTTAAAAAGGTGTTCCTTACCTCTGCCAGCCGGTCAGCGCGATACCTTCGAGGACGTCGGGGGGGCTGCTACTCGCCACTTTCAGCCACTGAAGATGGTTTTTTAAATGGTGTCCGATAAGCGTTAGAGACTGATTCACTCCTGTAGCTCCTTTAAAAGCACTAGCACACCATACCTTGGAGAAGCCACATCTACGATACTTCTCTATGAGATGCACTGAAATAAGACACAAAAGAACACTCACAGGACAAGTTTTTCTCCAGTTTCAGCACCAACTGTAACGGTCGGATTAACAGGAACCCAGGTCCAGTTCCAACAGGGCGCTGAGCCTCGTCCCGTCAAGTTTTGAGCATCGGCAAGGACAGGAGATTTGTCACACTCTCAGAGAAACCTGCGTCGGTGACTGTCCCTCCTATTTTCATGTGCCCAGTTACTAAATTCCATTCCCCTGAATTGCTTCAATGCTAAGGACCCTAGGCATGTAACAAGCACACACAGCATCTGACTACTGATTCTTCTTTCAATAAAATATTTGTATGTAAGTTAGATGCCTGATTGGAGCATTTGGGAGTTTTTCCTTTGAATTCGATAGATGTATGAAGCCTTTTTTTGTAGGGCTGTTCAATACGGAGCTATCTGCTCCCGCTGGTTTTAATGCAAGGAGCGTTAATGTACCAGGGCTTGTGGAAAACCTCTCAATCTCCCGTGAGTGATTCCATAGCCCTGCTGAAAAGAATGAAGCAGCAGACAATGCAAGTCCCTCACAGGAGAAGCATAAATAGAAAAAGAAAATAAATAATAGCAACTATTATGTGAAATCAGACAAGGGCTATGGTTATGCTACTAAAGCAATAAAAAGCAATCTAACAAAACCAGGATTTTTTTGTCCATTAAATAGGTTTAATCTGTTTCGCTTAACAGTGACAGAGCTCTCTGCTTCCAAGCAGCTCAGCAGAGAAATACAGACCTTTGCCCTCCACGTCGAGGTCTGCTGCGTAGTCCCAGATCATCGGCTGCACAAGCTGTGGGACCCCAGACTCTGCAAAGAAGAGAGTTCTCCTAAGTAACGGGAAACAGCTGCCTAAAAAGGTACATATTGCTGTGCGGTAACCCGTGACTACAACTACGGCTTGTCACTAGAGCTCTTCAGTTACAGCTGAACGCGCTGGTTCGCGTGCCGGGGCCGCTAAGTCCTCAGACATCTTCAAACCACTAACGCGGACTGGCAGAGACCGTTCACCGGAGATCCCATCCATCCCAAGCCCACCTCATTCTTAGTCCCTTGAATCCATCAGGGTTGAATTGGTGAAGCTGCAAATGGTACATGCAAGGTTGCAGCTAAATTCAAAGGAAATACTCAGTTAGAGACAGACTGAGCGGTGTTTGCGCAGAACTTAGCTTGTCAAGGTGCTTTTACAAATATAGATACAGGTTTAGCGTCAAATCCCTTTATAATCAGCTCCCGGCGTAGCTGTAACCACGAGAAACCAAGCTCTAGAGAAACTGCAGTAAATTGTACAGAAATTCAGTATTTGAACTGCATCCCATTCCAATTTGCAGAGTCTGTGACTGCCTGTGGCAGCACAGTGCGGTTAGCCAGCCGCTGTGCTGCTCCTGGGGACACTGCCCGGCTCCTACCTGCACTCTTTGGATCATCTCGCACTATTAAAGCCAGGAACAGGATGGTCACTGCTGGAGCAGCTCTTTGTGGTATTATCTAAGTCTGTTTAGAGCAGACACGTAAGGTGGCTCTGAAAATGTTGGAGTTCCATCTATGCTACGACTACTCAGATTTTAGCAGTGGTTTCCTATTTTTCGTGACCTCGAGGTCTTGGAGCGATCCCACAGGTCAGTATGAGAGCTCCTCACGATGTGCACTGCCATCACCTACGCTGTCAGAGCTGCTCACAGGGGCGCAGCTTCTCCGTGTGAGTCTGCATCACTGGAACCAGATGCTGCACACAGCAACAACTGACATTAAAAGGTGTGACAGGCACAGAAACTGAGGCTGAGACCACAAATGCTAATAGGCTTTTTTTTTAACGTGTAAAGAAAGTAGAATTTATGGCAACCACTGCATGATGACTGTTCTGTCACTGTGTATGACCAGATGGAAAATTGAAGTGTGTGTGTTGAGCCTTGCCCACAGTCATACAGAAGTGTGTGACGTAGCCAAGGGCTAACCATCCCTACTCTGATGGATTCTATTTCAAGTATGGCTAGACACAGCCTGGGGGGTGAGACGCTGGAGAGCAGCCGTGCTGAGAGGGACTGGGGGGTCTTGGTTGACAGCAAGTTGACCATGAGCCAGCAGTGTGCCCAGGCTGCCAGGAAGGTCAACCGTGTCCTGGGGGGCACCAAGCCCGGCATTGCCAGCCGGGCCAGGGACGGGATGGTCCCACTCTGCCCTGCGCTGGGGCGGCCTCACCTCCAGTGCTGGGGGCAGGGTTGGGCGCCACAGCACAAAAAGGGCATAAAACTGTTGGGGAGTGTTCAGAGGAGGGAACAAAGGTGGGGAAGGGTCTGGAGGGGCAGGCATGTGAGGAGAGGCTGAAGGCCCTGGGCTTGTTCAGCCTGGAGAAGAGGAGGCTGAGGGCAGAGCTCATGGTGGCCTACAGCTTCCTCCCGAGGGGGAGCCAAGGGGCAGGCNGCCCTGGCACAGGCTCCCCAGGGCAGTGGTCACTGCCCCGAGCTGGGCTGAGTTCAAGCAGCGTCTGGCCAACGCTCTCAGTCATCTGCTGTGATGGGGCTGGGCCTGTGTGGGGCCAGGGGTTGGGCTGATGGGCCTTAGGGGGCCCTTCCAGCTCAGGAGATTCTGCGATTCCATGATAAGTATTCTCAGATTTCTTGTTTTCATTACTTTCATCTGCCAACACATCTGTTTTAACTAGCTGTGTGAACTTTTTTGTATGCTACAAAACACGACTCGCCCCGTCATTGGTCACACACCTGCCAATGTTTCCTCACTGATCCCTCTGAGCATGTCATCCCACACGATGGGCGTCACAGCGGGGTAAGACGAGGACACACAAGTCGCTACTGCTTTTATGTGGGATAACCACAGCTTCTCCGGAGTGTTGTCTTGTTGCTGCAGCCACTGCTTTGACTCCTCTCCTTCGCCGAGGTAGTAGACCTGAAACACCAACCAAATAATCCTGATTTCTTTTACAGGGACACGGGGAGCGCGTTTGGCACGGTGTCATGAAATCATACAACATTCAAAGCCTACTGCAAAGAAAGGGTGCGCCAAGTGGACAGATTTAAAAGCAGCTCTCAGTGTTGAAGATGCTGCAAGCATTTCTGTTGGTCTGCAGGAGGCTGTGGCCCTCACTCAATGTATCACATATGGAAATTTTGCTATAGGAACTAAAAATACTTGAAGAATAATTAAGGCACGTTGTATTTGCCTCTGGGAGGTTTGTCCTCAGAAGTAGTTCTTGCCAGTTTTACACAGTTCAAATCCATCAACCCGTAAGGTGCTGAAGCAGATAAAAGGAGGTTCTTGTCTTGGGGAAGGAGATTATTTGCACGTGAATCCACAAGTGACTTGAGGGCATGTCCAAGAGTGGCCCCAACATACCTGGTCCTACCCAGTGAGTGGATTTGGGAGGGTTAGGCTGGATGTGCATTTAAAGTCTTTATTGTTTTAGAGCTGGTTTTATCTAAACCATAGGTTTTTTTCTATATAAATAGTATTTTGCTTTATAAACACTTGCAGGTCCCTATCTAACCTTGCCATTTGTTCCCAAACAAGAGGATTCAAAATGCTAAGCTCAGTACCGTAAAGGTGATCATGATGAATTTCAGGGATGTGCGTGCCGTAGGGCTGGTTTTAACCCTGAGAAAGGAGAAAACACAAGGTTCTCGCCTTCAAGGAGGCAAACTGCCAAGAGGAAAAACCCAGCACTTCCCACCACAGAAGAGCTTACTTTGAATAATGGCCAGAACAACGAGCCAACATCTTACATCAAAACTCACGTGATTCTTAATGAATATCTCCAACTGATATCTCACTTTAAATACTCATTTGACCTAAAACCAAATGCTCAGTTAGCTTCAAGAAACTGCTTTCAATACTGCCAATATTACACTAAGATCAATAGAAATGACGACATGCGCTACTGGAATTATCTATTGCCAAAATGACTTTTCTACGCTGCCTTGAATTGGTGTTTTCTGTCCCCAAATCCCACCCAAACACAGCCTGGGCACCACTGAAATGCAGAAGCTTTGGCCCTTAGCATCATTCCTCATAAAAATAATTCTTGGCTCAGGAAGAAGCCCCACCTCATCACATCCGATGTGAAACCATCGCAAGTCTTGGTGCAGCGCCATGACCTGGTCTATCATGGCTTTGACCAGCGCCCGCGACTCCTCCTTGTGCGGGTTGAGGGCGTTGGGAAACACCTTTACCTCCCGGAGATGAGCAAACTCTTGGTGCTTCAGCACGAACTGCAAGAGAAAGGAGAGCTGGGGCAAAAACCGCAGGACGAGGGGGACAGCAGTGTCCCCTCGTGTCACCGGGGCTCCCCTCGCAATGGTCCTGCCAAGGCCCGGGTTGGGCCGTGCGAGCGCAGGGGTCGGCAGGAGGCCCCTGCCAGGGGTGCTGCAGGCCGGAGGGGCACGGCGGCCGCTCCAGGGTGCTGGGGGGGTCTCCGACCGCGGAGCACCACCCAGGCTAAGGGAAACGGGGCGGTCAGTGCGGCGGCACCCCGCTGTCCGAGCAGGACAACCACCGCACCGGGAGCGCCGGTGAAGGTCTCCCCGGAGAGCCGCCCCCACGCCG
>VWZZ01000923.1:613719-682470 GCA_013399095.1 Psophia crepitans | reverse complement strand
TAAACCAGCCGCGCGTATGCCCGAAGCGGGGGGTCAGCCGGGGTACCGGCCCTTGACCGGCTCTCCCCGGTATGGGGTGGGGTAGCGGCTGAAGCGGCTCCTCAGCGGCTCCGCTGGCTCACTCGGGGCTGGGGCTGTGCTCCCTCCGCAGTGCCAGGAGGAGCAGAGGCCAGCCAGAGTCACGGTGGAAGTGGCTGAAGACAGCGTTCCTCCTCTGCGCCGCTGCCGTCGCCGTCCCGCTGAGCTGGAGCTACCTGGGTGCGGAGGATGGGGTCACGGAGGTGCTGGCCTCTCGCAGCCAGAGCCTGCGGGACAAGTTTGTTGAGGTCCCTTGCTCCGAGGACTACGACAGCCACAGGAGGTTTGAAGGTATGGGGAGAGGGTTGGCTGAAGCGGGCTGCGGAGGAGCATGGTGGGCAGACTGCGAAGTCAGTTAAACCGAACTGCACTGGGAAGCTCCGTGTTTCTAGCAAACATCTAGTGTCTGTGCTTTTTAAAGAGTCTGTGCTGTTTAAATCCCCAAATGTTTGTGTCTCTTGGGCCAGCCCAGAGGCTGTTGTGTCTGAGAGGTTTTTCTGCTGTTCCTACATAATTATTTTCTGAAACCACGTTGCTTAGGCTGCATGAAATAAACCTTTTGCTAAATCTGTTTGTGGCGTCTTTTGAGTCCTGTGACAGGCTTGTGGGTGAGTTTGTTACCAGTAAATACTGTACAGGGTATGGAATGGAACTGTTTTAGGATGCTGTCTGCACCCCTGGCTTGTGGTAATGGCACAAATGCCAGTTTCTGATACACTTGTTTTGCGAGGGGTCTGTGTATGCCAGCGGCTTTTAATGCTGCCTGCAAAGCACTTCTCTGCCTTATTTCTCTCAGCTGAACCTGTTTACTGTCAAATTGGTACTTGTTTCCCCTGGTACTTATTTCTTTGGAGTGTTGATATTGGATTGTTTAGAGAAATAGATGACTTTCAACTTCTCTGAAGAGCAGCGAGAGTCGAACTTGCAGTTTGTGTGGATGAGCTATGTATATATTGTGTAGATTCTGATGGACACTTGGAGCTGGTGCTGCTGCCAGAGAGCAGCTCTGCTCTTGCTTTTTGTCAGCCTTACCTGTATATCTATCTTTGTGTGGCCTGATAAGCTATTGCATACAAAAAATATTAATATTTCTGAGTTAGCAGGCAGTGTGGAGGCTGGAAGAAGCTGCTTGGAGCTGAGGAAGAACATGATCACAGGGCTGGAGAGCCTAGCCTAGGAGGAAAGGCTGGAGGAGTTGTGTCTCTTTGTCCTTGGAATGGAGAAGAGAAGGCTCAGGGGAACCACATCATGGTATTCCAGCTCTTAAAGAGCAGCTACAAAGAGGAGGGAGGGTTGCCCTTCACAAGGAGCCACATGGAGAAGGCAAGGGGTACAAGTAGCACTGGGTGAGGTTTCCTCTTGATAGAAGAAAAAAATTTCAGAGAGAGTAGTCAGTCACTGGAACAACCTCTCTGGGGATATAGTAGAGTCGTTGTTGCTGCAGGTTTTCAAGATGCAGTTGAACAAGATGTTAGATAATCTCATCGAGGCTCCTTGTACTCCAAAAGGCTAGACCAGGTGATCTGCTGAGGTCCCTTCCAGCCTGGGCTGTTGTACTATTCTATAACTTCTGACTTTCTTTCAGTGCCAGTTCTGGTAGAAAGTGTTCAAACTGCAGCCTGGATGTGGTACCCCAAAGATGTGGAGGTAATTTTCCCCCATCCTCTTCAGGTGGCTGGTCCAGGTGCTGTTGGTCAGAAGGGCTTGTAACATAAACCAAACCTTTGCGCAGCCTGCGGACAGGTAGGCTTTTCCTTGGTGCTGCTGTTGTAGCATCTTGCTTGATACGGTTTTGGAGGGTTCATCCCAAATGTTATTGGGGCAAAGAAAACAGCTGTCAGGAAGCTACAGCAAGAAAACGTCCTCAATAGGGTTTGTTTTTTTGACTGAGCACATGAAAACACATTCTGGTTTAACTTTTCGTAGTTACTATGGGGAGAAATTGCTTCTGGCTTTATTTGCATAGTGCCAAGGCTGGAGAAAACTGCAGACAGTATTGCCACAGGTTTGGTAGTTATGACCAAACAAAGGCTAAAACTGCCTGCATTCTGCTACTAGGGCTTCTGCTTTTCAGAAGAAACCCCTCAAACCAACAAAACCTTGCGTTTTTTTACCCTTCCCTGGTTTGCAAGAGGAATTTTCTGAGCTGTGGACTTGTGGTCTTGGCAAGCCCACCAGTTGTTTTTTTATTTTCCATCATAAGGAAGGCTGGAACTTGAAGACTGTCTCTGCCTGGGAAGAGGGATGACTGTGTTATCTAATCTTGTGATGTCATGGGGAGCAAGCTCTGCAAATGCGGACTGCAGGGTGAAGTGTGACCTCTCTTGGCTTTGTGTGTGAGTGATTGACACAACCCAGGAGGAACACAGGGAGTCATCTTGTGTGAGTTGGTATTCTGCCTGGCTAATTAGACGTTTGCTTGCTGCTGCTGCTTTTTAACTGAGGTGATTGATTTGGGGCTTTAGCAGATGTTTTTACATGTGATCCCCTGTATTAGGCTTTCAGAAAGAGCTCAGTGGTATTACAAATGTGTGGCCATCTGCTTTGTTAAGTGGTAAATTGACGCCGTGCTGTGATGATGAAGTCAGCTCGGGTTTTTTTTCTCGCTTGTCTCCTGCTCGGTGCCCACAAGAGGGTGGTGGTGAACTGCTGAGCCGTGCTGCCCCGTCAGGGCTCGCTCCGAGCTCCACCTGCGTGTTTCTGATAGCTTGGTGAGGCAGTAAGGGCGGATTAGGGCTCTCTGCCAAA
Source organism: Psophia crepitans (assembly GCA_013399095.1). NCBI lineage: Eukaryota > Metazoa > Chordata > Aves > Gruiformes > Psophiidae > Psophia > Psophia crepitans. The sequence continues at coordinate 679,644 of VWZZ01000923.1, read as the reverse complement.
CCGGATTCAGCTCCGGAGCTTTAGTCGCTATGTTGGAAATAGTTTTCTATCACTCAGTAGCTTTTCATTCTCTGGCTTGACATCCGCAGCTGCTGGCTCTGTGTCAGAAGGAGGCGCATTCCTATCATCACTTGGTGTCTGACGCACCGCTGTAAAGTTTCCGCAGCTAAGATGAGCTTTTTATTCGTGCACCTGTGCCTGCCTCAAACTGAACTAGTGCAACTGAGCTTCCAGTTCGGTTCGAATGATGTGGTGGTTGGTGTGACAGAGCAGTGGTTTTATTTCCGTAACGCTGCCTGCCAGTAAACATGCTTTATACAGAAATAAAATGTGTTATTTTTCAGAGGCCAAGCACTTAACTTATTACATTTGCAGAAGATGGGGTGTTCTGTGAGCACAGTCTCATCTGCCTTCTGAACCCAGATCTTGGCTACTTCTGCTGTCTTGAGGCATGGTTAACTACTTAAAACTGCTGTGGCTACTAGTGTGTCTGAAACTCCTGTGTTGTCTCATGTATGTTGACATTGTGTCAGTGTACAGAGCATGGGTCACCACCCAGGAGACAGCTTTGAGATGCTTTTCCAGAGACTAGATCAGCGCAGGTGGAAAGCAGAGAAGTCTGAGCAGTGGAGGAAAAGGTCCAGTACCTAGACTGCTGGTCTGGTTGTGAGGATGGCATCCAATAGATCAGTCTCCCCTTGTCCTGCTTTGAGATGGATTGCAGGAGGGGGAGCGTCATGATGGGGCTTTTACCTTCTGAGAATCATCTGGGTCTCAGCAGTGTAAGGTGTTGGGCAAAGTACTGCTGTAAGCAGATGACAAAGCCGTAGTTTAGGCACTTGTACCACTGTGTAAGACTGTTTTCTGTGTACCGTGTGAACCGGGGACATGGGGAGTACTTGTGTTTTGGTATGCTCCTCCTTTACCGGAAAACCTCTCTTGGATCCAAAGCTGAGTGTCTTATTAGATAAGAGAATGACTTTGTGTCTACTAGGCACAGATTTGTGGAAGCTACTGGGTGCTTAGTAGTGCTACAACGAATTTCTCCTGAGGGCAGATTCTCCAAGTATGCTTTTAACACCGTGTCCTGTGGTCTCTTAGACAAAGATGACACATTTCTTGATGTTAAAATGGCTTTCAAACAGACTGGTCTGACTTTCCCTTAGCTTTCGTGCAGTGTTTGTTCCTTATGTTGGTACCTGACTGACTTTATGCTTGACGCTTTTTTTTCTTGTCTGTCTTCTCAGTTTGGAAAAGCTGCTGCTGCCTTCAGAACACCTGCTTACAATGCTGTCTTTGCCAGAGACCCTAAACTTCTGACAATTGTCCTAGGTAATCCTGTAGTCTTGCCAATACCAGGCTTTACAGAAGGGTAAAATCTGTGCTGTTTTCTTCTGAGATCAGAAATCTTTGCTAGTGACCTCTTTGCAGAATGTCATACGATGAAAACTATTTAGACAGGTTTGTCCTGGAGTATTGAAATTCTCCTTTGAATTTAACTCTTTCCTACCTCTTTTCTCCTTGAACATCAGCTTTCCCTCATCTCTAAGACTATTTTCTTTGTCCTTCAAGCATTAAAGAGACCTTAACAGTGACAGAAGGAAAGTCATTCCCTTTTCCTGTCTATTAGCTGGAGAGCTTCCTTGTTTTTCTGTGTTCTGCTTTCTCCCAGACTCTTTAAAATCTGGTCTTGCTATCAGCCTGTTACCTCAGCCTTCTTTAATCTTGTTTTGAACAGGACTGTAAAAAAGTATACCAAACTTATATCCAAACTTATGCTTCCTAAAACTGTTGACATCTTTATACCCAATAGAATGTTGCAGGGTATGTTATGTGATTTGTGGTTAATTATTGTTCTGCAAATCTTTCAGTGGATCTTGTGCTTATTAACTGTTTGTTAAGTTGGTTTGGTTTTTTGTTTTTCAGTTCTGGGAACCCAAATTGGTTCCTCCTTGGCTGTTTTTTTTACATGCATCTGAGTTTAAAATTGGGTGCTGGAAGCTGTTACTGCCTCAGCCATCTGTCTCACTCTTTGGGTGAGTATTTGCTAGCCTGGAAGCAGGGATGTCTCATCCCTGTCAGTTGGCTTCTGAGATGCTTTTCAGCTTGGCATTCAAAAGTGAATAACTGATTCTAGTCTGCCACTGCTGAATGTATGATGAAGCCTTTAAGGCGCAGCAACATAAAACGTGTATTTTTTTGTTAGGGCAGACAAGAAATACTTTGCAGTGTTTGCTGGCTACTACTTGTTGCTTTTTTGAAACGGCTAGTCATATGCTCCAAAGGAATACAGCCTTTCCAGTGCCTGCATTTTTATTGCAATATCTGCGGCGTTTAGCTTGCAAATTGTTGGTTCCTGGAACTGAGATTTGAAAAATACAAGGACTTCCACAAAACCTGTGCCAAGCCTTTCTGGTTGCAGAGGGGATATTTGCAATGTGCTTGGAACATGACACAGAAGCACTCCCTCCCCTCCCAAATTTGTAACTTAGAACAACTTTCCACCTATAAGGCCCTTGTGGGGGGTTGTTGGTTTGAATTCTGTACCTTTGGGGCTGATGCTGTATTGCAAAGTGGTGTTATTTAATACGCAAAGCACCTTTGGGTTCCTGCCAGAGTTTTAAATTTTTTTGGTGCTTTTTTTTATATCAAGACACTGTGGTTTCTGATGAATGGTATATTTTGATTCTGCTCATTTCTTTAGCTCAAGCGGAGAGAAGCGAGCTGGCGGAGCTGTGATTCTGGTTGATTCTTGTCACAGTGCTGGGTTGTGTGCTGGCATCAATAAATGGATGCCTTAGAACATAATCTTTAGCACTGTTTGACTGCTAGTCTCCTAGGTCCTCTTCAAATAACTGCGTGTGCTTCCTGGAATCTGAATCTTGAGCCAACTTCAGTGAATTGCTGGGTAGTCAGAAAATGCAATGAATTATCTGGATTGTAATCCAGTTGGTTTCCTGATCTTGATCCATGTTTATATGATCTGCTTGGTCTGGGTGCCTCTGACTTCAGTTTAAAGCTGTGTCAAACGGGGGATTTTTCTTTTCCCAAGTGAAGAAACAGTGTGTATAATTTGGTGTGTTGTCAGTACTCGGCCTATTCACCCACACAGCTTTGTCATTGCCTCTCTCTCCTGAAACACTGGTGTAACTGAAAGGCGTTGCAGTGCACCCAAGACATAGCCAGAGTATATCCAGTAAGATGGAGTGGTAGTTCCTACAAACCACTCATGCTATGGCAAAATTTCTTTCTGCCAGTCTGTGGTTATTGTCATCACTAGTTGATTTTTTAATCAGAGCAGACTGATGCTCATGACTTGCGTGAGTGAATCGATTGCTTTCTTTCCAGATGGTTCCCCCCTGCCCCTTGTGTTCTGATGAGTAAATAATCCTTAAAGAGGAGCTCAGTTCAGCAACAGTAAGTGTGTTGGCAGAGGTCAGAAGATACGCTCATCCCAACTTTTCTGTGGCTTTATATTTACTGGATCCTCCCCAGTAAAGTGCCAGGTGTGACATCCCAAGGTGTCTGGTGGCTCAGAACTGATCTTATTTCTTCTTCATGCCTGAAGACTGTTGTGGACCAGACCTCTAACTTCATAAGAGCTTTAATATATTCTTCACCTGGAGCTCTGCTGGCTTTTAAAATTTAATATTAGATTTCTTAGCAGTGAATTTTAAGAGACTTTTTTTTATTGTATATGTCCAAGCTGTGTGCTTCAAGACACTTTTGTGCAAAATCTCATTTAAAAAGCTGCCACTCAAGGTATATTTGCTTAGACAGCCAATGTAGAATGCTACTTGTTTCCTTTAGACTCGCGTATGGGTGAGGAAGGAGGTTGAGCAAGTCTGAAATATGCTGCTTTTATTCTCCTTGCAGTACAGTTGGAACATTCAAATTCACTGCTTTTTAATGTTACCACCGATTTTCCTGTGACTTCCAGTGGACAAATGCCGTGGTTCTCTGTGCTCAACTACAGGAATCTTTATTAATGAACTGCATGGTTTAGGGTTGAATATGAAAACACAAGTTTAAATTGTTATTTGTGTTAATACATGAACTAGCATGAATTGATACCGCATCAAGATCCTGTAGCTATTCAGGAACCCTTGTCATAAGTAGTATTTTCTTCATAGCTTGAACTATTTGCATTCTAACTTTTTTCCCGTTTTTCTTCTGTCTGGTAGTGATTTCACTCCTGAGTGGCATTTTCTTTTCTGTTATTAGCATGGGGGTGCACTGGTGTTGCGTCCACTGCAGTCCACATTCAAGTATGTTTTATCTTCTGCTTCTTGCTTTCTCCAGAACAATTTACTTTATCCTGTTGAGACTGTTTGCTTTTGGGACAGAACTCTCTTCACGTTGTGTATTGTACCCAAGAGTGGTGTGTACTGGACCTTTGATTTGAAGACTTACCTGGACTGTAGTAGAAATCACTTTGTATATGGACATGTGATATTAAGGGGTTTACTGATCTGTCAGCCTGAGATGGAAGGATCCACGTAGCACTGAGCTTTCTGGTTCTGCCCTGCCTGTCTGAAGGCTAGAGTAGACTCTGTAAGATGAAATCATCTAAGATCACCTTCATTTCAGAGACCAGCTATATAAATAGGAACTCTTGTTTTCACTACTGCACTTGGGAAGAAGGGGAAGATCCCTGGATCTATTTGTCTTGCTGCATGTACATTGAAATACAGATGTGTTTCTGGTACTGCCTTGCTGAACAAAGGCTGGCTTCTGTAGCCTCAAGTGGTAGATGTGCAAAGGGACACCAGTAAGTCAGGTTTAATCCCAAAATTTATAACAGACTTAAATTTTGTGAGAATTATTTTCAGATCAAGAGGAAAAGTAGTTTGTTTTTAAAGGCACCGTATTGTTGTGCATTTTGCCTACCTAAGCACTGGAGGCTCTGAGTCAGGCATGACAGCCACATGTCCCGTGGTTCTGCTGCTTTGGGTGTTGATTCATTCTGCTTAGTGCAGTTCGACAGAATGGAGATGATCTGTGAACATAGCAGGGAATAACCTGTCAGCTTAGTTGGTGTCGTTCCTCTGAATTAGACCAGCCATAGCAGGGAAAGTGATGTAGCTCAGGTGAGTTCTGGGAACTTGAACCTGTGCAGAAGCAGGAGTGACACGGGCTGGCTTGGCTTCTCGTTGTGGCACAAAACACATCCAAATGGAGATGGAACCTTCATACAGTCCAAGTGATCTAAAAATATTCTGAGATTCAGCTTCACAACATTCAGAAGGGATGTTGGAAAAGTGGGTAGGAGGATGTTGGTAGAGATTTATTTTGAACCTGTTTTGAAAGATAATCTTCTTCCCCTTTGTTCCAGGGTGCACTCCTAGGAAGTGTGGAAGAGGAGTGACTGATGCCATAATCACGAGGGAAGAAGCTGAAAGAATCCGTAGGTAACTTTTCTTTTAGCACTTACTTTTAATGACAGTGTCCCAGCATTTAAGGTGTGGCACAGAGCTCATTAGCTGAAGGAGGATGGGTTCAACTGGTTAAAAGATTAAACTTTTTTGAAAGCCATTTTCCATTTTTGCTGTAGTAGGGGCAGTTCTCTTTCATACAGTCTGCCTAGCTCTGTGGGGCATGAGCGTTGTACAGAAAGAAGGAAAATGAATTAAATAATTTTAAAGGATTTTCACTTGGCCTTCTGTTCCATTTGGCCTTTAAAAACAGAACGAAACAACGTGAACCTCCTTTCAGCTCAGTCTTTTTCTGGGTACTTGTGAGCTAGTGCTGACCCCGTAGTCGTCTATGAACATTAAGTGGTGAGTTTTAATCAAATAATAGAGGGCACTGTCAAATTATGCAGCTAGAAAAGTTATCAGCCTCTTGGAGTGTGATTTGCTGTTGATAATCATGTAAATGGGGAATATCAGCAATGCTCCGAGCGATACGCAGCTGGTGGAAGTGCTTTGTTCACTGTTAGGGCCAGCTACTCTTCCAGATTCTTGATTTTGATACAGCATTTCTGCATTTGTTTTTGTACTCTAAGAATCCAGATATAATTTTTGTTTAAGCTTACTTGGCCATTAAGTCTTTATTTGAAAGCCAATGGGTTTTGGGGGGGTTTGGGGGATTTATGGAATGGGGTTACAAGCTCAGAAATGTTCTGCAACCTGACACTTATTTTCATGACAGGCTGCATGATTGAGTTTCAGATAAACGGCAGCTTCTCAACTCAATCGGGTTATATCTGATGCATCGAGTAACACTTACTGAAGAGTTACATGTTGTAAATAGTGACATTGAAGGACAAAGTAATTAGACTTCAGTTCTCATCTGAGGTTGTTGTTTTGCCTGCAGAATAGCAGAGAGGGGACTGTCCTTGGGAGGATCTGATGGAGGGGTGAGCAGTGTCCTGTTCCTTTTTACATTCTTTTACTGCCAAGGCAAGATTATAAATGCGTTTTTGGGGCTCAAGGAGATGGAGAATTTTTCTTTCCATTCAGACTTGGAAAAAAAATTTGTTTGGAAAGACTTCTGCAATACAGCTGACACTTCCTATTCAGTTTAGTTACTTCTAGCACCTCTCACTTTGTCTTTTCCATCTGGAAACAGTTACTATAGCAGAACTGCACAAGTCTGACTTCCGAAGCTAAATCACAGTGGTTCACAGCATCATGCAAAGATTGGTTTTGCATAGTGACAAAAAATACCATGCAATGTCTTAAGTAGACCTTTGAATAATATTCTTAAATGAAAACAAAACCACTTCTGTCTAACAACCATGTTTATTTCTTTGCTCACCTTTGTTGTCAGAATTGTTTTTGTGTATGAACAGAATCAGTTTCTTGAGTATTTGTAAACACAGCCACTTCTTTAGGCCTCTGAATTTGGGCATTAGTAGCAGAAAAGAAAGGTTTCAATGAAACATAAGACTTTATTTGTGATTTCTGAGAAAGACCTGCCAAAAATATAACCCGAGCAACTGAAGCAGTGCTGGCCATCTGAAACAGTAAATGTAAAAGATTTAACATTCTCTGATCAGTTCTGTCAGGATCCCTTGGATGGTTTTTTTTTTTGGTTCTGTGGTTGCATACTTTGCCATTTTACATGGATTACGCTGCTGGTTGGGATGTACGGCTGAGCTTCTGTCATTGCCGCTGTCAAGCGGGTTTCCTAGATTGTTCTTTTGGGACCTACACTGAATTTTTCATTAGTCTTTCACAAAGAGGGGTTAGATGGGTGGTGTATAACACAGGCAGCTTCATGGTTTTGGACCACAGAAAGGTAATGTCCAGCTAGGGGCTGGGGGATGACTGGGAAAACTGAGTCAGAAAAAGCTTGGAAGAGGTATGAGAGGAGATGAACTTGCTGCCCAATGCACAGAGCTGGGCAGGGGTCCCGAGCTGGCTTACTTGGAGAACAAGCCAGACTATCAGACAAATATAAATCTGTCATCTACATCATTGTGAGCATTTTTAAAGTGGAGGGAAAAAAGACTCTGTTGCTGCAATGAAATAAGTCTGTTAGAAGATCTGACGTCCATTGTGAGGTCTGGGCTCTGATCCAAGCTGTCTCACACTTCTCATGAGATCTGTAAATGTGGGAAGGTTATTGCGTGCTGTTAATCCTTAGGGAAAAATGCAGGAAGAGAGTTGAGTAGTACTGTGTTGAGGCCTTATCCAAAACAGTGGATAAACACTGAAAGATGCGAAAACCAAGAGCTCACCAGTGCTTCTGGGAGATCATGTTTAGGAGAAGCCTTTAAATAGCATCTCTGTACCTAGTTTCTCTTGTGCCTTTCTCCCCTGTTCTGCTGTTTTCCTTTCTTTTTTGATGTGTGTGCTTGTATTCCCCATGTCATGGAGTGAAATTTTTTCCCCAATAGTGCTATCTTGGCTCCCAGATATCATTAAATACAGATGGGTATGTGGTGATGATGTATAGATGAAACTGTCCTTCTGTTGTGCTTTTTACCTTTCAAATCTTTTACCTACACTGCATGCAAAGTGTTTCAAGTCTTACTTCATCTAGCTGCTTTGGCTGTATGCCTCTCAAGCTTCAAGCCTGTTGGATCAGGTCTGGCATTGTTACTTTAGATTTCTGAGGCTTTAGAGTGTTTGGATAATTCTGTCCAATCATGTCTGTTGTTCTCAGGCTGTTTTGTTTTTAAATTCCTTAAATAATTCCTTGTTTCTGTTTAATTCTTTAGGCACTTTGATCTCTCCACTATTGCAAATAAAACTTCTTCAGATTTCTACTGGGATGCAGACTGCATTTTCATTCTCCGATTTCCCCTTAACCCCTTTTTAAGCAACACATCTGCTTTATTTTTGTGTGTGTGTCATACTTCTCATTCTGAATTCACAGAAGTGGATTTGTGTCTGGATATAACTTAATAATTTAAAGACCTAAACTTGCAGTTTGTGACTGTCAATTCTCTCTCCTCCCTTTGTCTGCTGCCCTTTCTACTTCCTTGGAGGACTGAAGTATAGCACAGAAATGTGTTTCTTTTTCCATCCTCTGAGGTGAGAAAAATCCTAGCAAACATTTGAATTATTAAAATCTCCCAGGAGTCGTGGCCCAGTTGTCATGCTGAGCTTGCTTTCTTTTCTTCCTTTGTAATTTTTCCTAGATTTATTTTTTATGTACACACGCAGAGTGAGGCTGTAGGAGAGGCCACTGTAATCTTCTAGTCTAACTTTCAGTAGAATCCAAACAGGAGCATCTTCTCCACCAGTATGCTGCTTTCCCTTCTATGTCTCTGTAAAAGAGCTTTGTACTCTGTTCCTTGTTCACAGGAGGTGAATTGCATTAGGTCTCTTGATGTTTGCCTCAGCTTAGGTTTTTTCTTCTCTGCGGAGATAACGACCTTTCCCTTTCTTGCCTACTTAATATTTTCTTGCACGCTATCCCTGCTTGTGTTACCACTCTAGTTGTTACTCATTCATATTGTTGTAGGTGCTGCCGTCATAACATCTCTCCAGTGTAAATGAAACGACTCATTTACTATCAGATCTATTGGCATTTATTTAGAAATCCCTTGGCGTAGCCATTCAGCTGCGGCTTCCTGTGCTGCAGCAAAACTGGCAGGAATAGCCACCCACACCTCCCTCTTGCAGGGAAAAATTAAATTCCTGAATCACTGGGAGAAGCACCCAGCCCGTGTAGCTGTGATGCCAAACAAGGGTTTTGATGTGGGCCCACCGACTCATGCACGGAACAGTGTTTCTGCACAATTTATCCCTCCTTATTCTGCTTTCAGCCCTCCCAACCAAACTCTGAAGTGCTGAAAACACTGTCAGCTCTGCGTTTTCCAGGGAGAGGATAAAACCATAGTACTCTCCGTAGGACTTGTCCTATCTCATACCTCTATACAGGCCACATGGCTTTCTTCCTTCATGATTAGTCTCCTGATAACACTTAGGAAACACATGCTTGTGAGGAGTGGGAGACCTACTTGGCAGTGTCTTGGTGTGATTAGCTGAACTTTGGGAAGCTGGAGCGGAACTGGTGGTGTCTAATCTGTATACTGGACACCACAGCCAAACACTGCACTGAATTTCCACAGTAATAACCTGTACCTCCAGCAGTCTAACTGATGTAGAAGTTTGGTTACACTTGTCTCTTAATTAGTGTAACTTTTAAGAGGCATTACCTCAAGAATCTGAGGTCTTGCGATCTCGAGATTCAAGCAGGGAAGGGTATTTAAAGCTGGTCGTGTTTTGAGATTGTCCACAGTGACAGTAACTTTGATGTTACTGGAGTCGGTGGCCATGCAGAACCTCCATTGCTCTTCCCTCTTCTCGAATGTGTGAGTGTTCCTTCAGGAGGAGTGGGGAAGGCTTTCTGAGCTCTACCAGCTTCTCTGCAGACAAGACCACTTGCATCTTTCTATTTTGAGTAGTGTTTCATCTGTTTTCTTTAAATATCCCACCTAAAAGTTTTTAAGGTGGGATAACTGTAGCAGTGAATGTATATTTCATGACTGGCAGTTTAGCTTTTAGCAAGGATCTATCATGCTTTGAGGGAATTGAGCCTTTTTGCTGTACACTGAGGAATGGTGGGTACCTGCAAGTTGTTTTTGAATCCTTTTAGCAGCAAGAGAGTGGAGAATGTGGGACTCACAACGCGAAGGTACCAAAGAAGATGTATTTGTGCGCTTTTTTTTTTTAAAGCAAGCTCAATTTCTTTTCTGTAGAAGGTCTGTAACAGAACTACCCCAATATCCTAGTTCAAACTATCTCTCAGAAGTAGGTGTGTGCGTGTTTGCAGTGTTCCTGCTGGTTTTAGATAAACTCTGGAGAGCTTTCAGTGTGGGAATGCTGACCTGAACTACAGGCTGACCCTTGATCAGATAGCTGAACTTGATGTAACGGTGTTGACATAGGTGTCCACCGAGGTATTCTCAGTGTAGGAAATGATGCTGATAAATGTTTATAATGTTCTGAAATGGTAGAGGCCAAAATAAATGTGTTTCAGTTTCTTTCCAGGGTAGCTGTTAAAGAGCTCTGTGCTCGTGTGTAATCAAGTCCCTGTCTGTCTGGCACCCCATTGTTTTTGTCTGCCTGAAACAACCTGGAAGAATATTATTTTGTTTTCAGATTGCCTTTTCAGTTGTCTTCATCTGGCTTTTCTAGGGTTTATATTGTAGCTATTAGCTTTTCAGCTATGAATACCTACTGTTCTTGGTGGGTGTCTTGTTGATTCATTTAGTCATCTTGGATCTTCCCAACTGGAATCTTCTGGAGCTCGAAGAGTGAGAAATGTGCATGATTGGAAAGGATATGCTCAAAGTACTTGAGAGGCAATTTGTTTTTAAATGAAATTCCTCTCTTCAGATGTGTCCTGCTGCTTCTCCTGATAGTCTACTTTAGCATGATCTCAAGCATATTTTTGAAGCTACATGGGAGCAGTTTTACTTCTAGCTATGGCTTAGATTATTGTACAGAACCAGAAACCAATAAATGAAAACATTTTGCTTCTGAAGCTTGAGTAAAGCTTATTAGGAGAGCTGCTCTTGTGTGAGTGTAAAATTATTTGTTTCCCTAACAGTCCTCTGAACCTTTTGGAGAACTGTGGGAAGGAGAGGTCTAAAAAGCTCATGCTGTGTCCACTTGAATAGCTTGTTACTTTATATATTTTTTTTTTTTAAAGGGCCAAATAAAATGATTTGGGTAGATTTATTAAAAGAAGGTTGTTACTCCTGCTGTTAAAAGGAGACTGTAGTGGAGTTCCTCTGATTCAACTCAAGCTCAGAGCAATTGAGCCTGCAGGAGTTTTCTTTTCCTGAGAGATTGTCGTGGGTGTGTGTCCTCTTCCAGCATGATCCAGAGGAGGAGGGAGAAAAGTGCTTTGGGACTAGGGGTGAAGGTGGAGCTGTACCGCTAGCCTGGCACTGCAGCTCTGACATGTTTGTGCACTGATGATGATTTGCTGCTGCTTGCTCACCAGCCTGTCTGTCTGCATTTGGGTAAAGATGCTAAGTGGTTTGAAACGGTACTGTTCCAACCGTGCCCAGAAATTCTTGTTGCTGGTAAGATGGAAGTTATCATTCTTTCCAGGCAGCTCACCTAGTGGTATTATTATTATTGTTTGGATTTCGTTAGAATAATGCAAACAGTATGTGGTGCATCAAGAAATGCCGAATTCCAAGATGAGTGCATTTACCCTGGTGTTGTACATCAAAGATGTCATTACCTTGTTGCTGGTCAGGTTAATTAACTGTTGCTACTTGATGTTTCCAGTATAAAAAAAGACGACTGCTATTAAGGAGTTGTATTTTTAAATACTGTTTAACTGATGCAAAACAAACATGTATTTTGTGGACAGCAAGGGACATACAAAAGTGTACTTTGAATAAAGTTAAAGAAATAATTTAGAGTCCTGAGAGGTAGCGCTCTATCCTGGCAAATCTGAATACTAATCTTTTTAGCTTGGTCTGGAGCTCAGCAAAAGTGTTTGGCTTGAATCAGATGAAAAAAGGGATTGACTTTTCATATGTAAAAACCTTTCACTCTTTTTGGTTTTCTTTTACAGTCGTTTAGAAGTTGGGGAAAAGAAAGTTTGGCTCTAGTGAGCCTTAGCGTTATAATTGTTCTTTTAAACAGACTTTTATGGCCATATTAAATATGAGAAGTATACAGGAACTCATGGTGAAAGAGAAGTTTTAATAACAAATGTTGGGCAAGGTAAATATTAGTGCTGCTATTTGAGCGCTTCACAAATATTGGAAAATTAGTCATCTTTGTGTGGAAGGGAAACGTCTTCAAGAAGGGATCCAGGAACACTGTGTCTTGCTCTTAGCCCATGGAGGAAGACTCTGGCAATTCTCTAGGTCAGATTTGAGTCTCGGGAACAGCAGTCCTGTGCTTTATTCACAGTACGCTCATATCTTGTGTATCCATACAGCAAACTGAGGGAGGTTTGCACTTGTAAAGTAAGCATTAGTATTGTGACCCCAAATGCTAGAAACTAGTATTTTCACTTGAGAGGCTGTGGGAAGTGAGGGCCAGCTTGGGAGAGTTATTAAAGGTCATAGTTAAATAATGATAAAACCTTTTCATGCTCTTTTGTTTCCTTTCCCAGGCATCAATTTTGGATTTGCACTCCGGAGCTCTTTCACTGGGGAAGCATTTTGTTAATCTGTACAGGTAAAATGGAACTGTGGCTCGCTGCCTCTCCTGTCATCCTATGCTTCAGTGCTCATTGCCATCTCAAATTCCTCAAGCCCTGTGGGCTGGAGTTAGTAATGACAAACTGTAGAAGTTGGTTAGATTCACCACAGTTTCCATGACTAGTTAAACAGCTTTTGTGGCATGAAAACTGATCTTTTGTTGAACTGGGCTCTCTGAAAGCTACCATTACCTTTGCACCAGCAAATAATAGTATTTTTCCACAGTTAGTCTAGTTTGTCAGCAGTGGGAGAAATCAAGTAGCCTGAACTCTTAAAAACTTGAAACCATGTGCTTGTTTTATGATGTGGGAGGGGACTCCTTTCATGCCTGGGGAATTCCATTATCAGTTGCTGCATCTTGATCCTTTAATCTTTGAGCAATGCTTTGGGAACATGACACTCAATCCTACAGCATTTGTAGGATTTCTTTGGCATTGTTTTCAGTTATTGATTGTGGGCAAAGCACAGATGAGGGTGAGAATGCATCTTGGTATTACTCGGACAGTCTGATTCATCAACTCCTCTTTTAGACTGTTGTTTAATTTTTCAGGTACTTTGGGGACAAAATTCAAGACATCTTCACAGAAGAGGATTTTGCATTATATCGGTAAAGATTTTCAATAACTTCTGATTAAACCACAAAACATAACTTCATCTTTTTTTTTTTAGAGTGCAAGTTGGGTGGTGATTGCCCTTTGGATTCAGACATAAATTTGTGCTTAAAATAGTGATCTCTGAGAATTGCCTTGAGGAAAACTAGTAAAAGAGCCTTTTTGGTGACTGCCTGATAGATAATATCTGCTGCTTTGAACTTAGCTGCATTACCGATGTCAGGGCAGTATTGGTGGTGTAAATGTAATCAGAATGGTGATGGCACCACACATCGCTCCTTCCCTGATGCCAGCATGGAGAGCTGTTTCATCTGAGTTCTGTGGTTATTTGCTGGAACGATATAGCTGGGATGTAAAATCCGTTAGCTTAGGTCCTGTTTCACACACGTGGTATCCAAGAGGTGGTGTGTTAGATAATAAAGACAATCCAATCCTATTATTACGTTAGGAACTTGGATTTTTTTGGGTGAAGTGTAGCAAAACATTAAAAATGGTAAAGGAGGAAGTAGAAGGATTTCAAATTACTAATGTTCTGGCTAGAGAAGCAGAGCATACTTTCCCCCTAAGCAGCCAGAGTATGGAATAGTGCTATAGTGTAATAGCTTTGGCATCTGATGCTTTTAGCTTTCCTGGAGACCTGCTCATATACTTAACGAAGACAACAAACGTAACGAGTTCCATGTGTCTGTGGAGGTGTGTGGCCAAAGTTTAGGAACAAGCATTCTTTGTTGACTAGACACAATAAATCTGTAGTTATGCATTTCAGTTGCTTTCTCATAACTTAAAATATACCTGGCTTGAACATTTTAACTCTTCTTTTCTTGCCTTTGTGAGGGAATATGACCTCCCTCTAGTGGTGGAAGTAGTATTAAGTAGCCAAATAGGCTTATTAGTTTAATTAGTATAGCAATTTTATTTATCTTAAAATAATAACCACTTAAAGCTTATTTATATTTGACAACTATTTTTAGGTACTGTTGTCTTTATAGATGCACTTTAAAATGTCTTTACCTCTGCCCCCAAAAGTCACAAAAATGAGGTGCTTCCTAGAGCACTGAACTCTGCATGTATAAAGAAAACAGTTTCTGCCTCACAGAAACAGTGAGGAATATTTTGAAAATAGTCTGGTTTGCCTTTCACTTTGTAGAAGATCAAAGAATCTGTAGAAATAACATGAATGTGTGGAGGGGGTGTCTTAATAAAGAATATTTGTTTCCCATGAACAGAAATTAATGAAAACTATTGAAAATGTCAAAGTTTCCGATCCTTACACTGGGAGATGAAACAGCTGCTAGGGAATATCAATATTCCGTTGGTATTTGCATGCCAATATTGGGGATGTTTCAGTCTGCTGGATACAAATCAATAGAAAAAATATTATTAAATGCTTCTGTTCGTATTAATGTTAGTGCTTTAACACAGATTGTAGTACCTCATGTCCTTAGTGAATGATTTTTGTTATTCTTGGGAGCATTTATCTTCATTACTTGCACTTACCTGTGAAGGTCAGATTAAAAATCCACTCTTGAGAGAAATAACTGAATGTAATTCATGTTTAAGTATTACCAATGGCAACAATACCAAATCTGAGTAGGCATTCTGAGCCAGGAGGCTGGTTTCTGAACTGTCTCTGTCAAAATTACACTGCTTCAGAGTCAGTTATGATTTCTAGGCCGATGCTTTAACCACCATCTGCCAAGCATATTGCTTTTGTTTCCCATAACAGACACATCTTTATCCAGAATAGAAACCTTTACGCCTGGGTCTGGATGCTTGGTTTGAGGGTTGTGACTTCAGCAGAAAATAGCACCATGAGAGAGAGACAGAATGAGCGGAGGGGGAGCTGGTAGCGTGCGTTCTTCCTTTAGTCGTTCTGCACGTGTGACTTGTGTTTAACCCGTCCTGGCTGTCGAAGAGCATTGCCTCCGCTGCCTTTGCAAGGCGGGGATGTTGGCGTGCGGGCTGGAGAAACTGTGTTGTTTTGTAAAGCTTGGAGTGTTCCTGTCACTGTACGTGAATCGCACTTACAGTGATTTCTAACAGTGCATTTCTGTACTGGTCTGGCAGAGCTTGTATCTTCCAGAAACTTACAGTTCTCTTACACAGTCCTTTATCCACTGCTGCTGATATATTGAGCTGGCAACTTTACAATCTAGCAAACATCCTTTTTTTCAAGTTGCATGTTCTTTAGACTTCTGGCTACTTCATTGGCTGCTTTTTTTGTCTTCCTCATCACACTGACTCCAAAATAGACCTCAGTAACTGCTTTTTATAGAAGGTGACGTGCTCTCTTCAGTGAGTTCTGTTCTGCCTTCCCCCGAGTCTGGCCAGTGCATTTTGATATTATCCAGTGACTCAGTGTAAATGTACAAGGACTGCTGCTGACAAATTCTGGGAGGGATTCATTTGTTACTTATATTGGTGACTGGATGCTGTACTCCTGTATTTATTGCCATAGCAGAGCTTTGTTTAGTGCATCTCATCAGAGCCAGGGTACCCCCTAAACAGTTTGAATGATAGAGTAGTTGCTGTGTTTATGAAAATGAATGCTTACAGTCTCCAGCATAAAGAAGTATCTTCTTTCATAGCTATAGTACACCAGAGCTCTCCCCACAGTTTTTGATGTATGGGGGACAGAGGAAAATGTATGTGTGGGCTGGGATCAAGAAGAGGGGGAGGCTCCTGCTTCTTCTGGGTGCTTTTGAGAAGTGGCTGAGAGAACGTTGTGGCTCTTACTGCACCCGATCCAAGGTAGCCAGAATTTCTGGGCTCACTCACTGCTTCCTTGAGAGCATTTTCTAAGTTGAAATTAGGCTTACCTTGTCACGTGATTTTTGTATGTGAAGTACAATGTGTTTGTCATTCAGTGTTTTAACAACAGGCTGTATCTGGAATTGCAGGGAAGGGAATGGAAAGAAACTTGCAGTCATGATATTGATAACTGTTGAAATGGCCAGGTCAGTGGAAGGCAGGCTGTACAGATGAGTATTTTTTTATAGGCTAAAAAGTGACTTAGAGTATTTTTGACAACAGCCACATGCTGCATTTGGCATATCCTGGGCAGAGAATGAGCCAAAGTACAGAGATGCATGCGTTCAGATATGTGCTTTATAGAATTGTAGGGAACACTTTGATCTCTGAAAGAAGTCATGCCTTTGCTCCTACTGCAAGGTAAATGTTTGATTCCCATGTGCAGTGTTTAATTTGCTATTCGAGAGGGACATGAGATACCTTATGAAGACTGAAGCAGAGTTTGTGTTTGCAGTGACAAGTTTGCCAACCTGTTGATGACTCCTGCAGTGGGGTAAATGTGACTGTGGAACAAAGAGTAACCAAGATTATCATAAAGCACCCAGCAAAACATACCTCCTGTAGCACACGGTTATCTCTGCCTTTGGCACCAAACTTGAAATGAATTTTTTAGACAGCCCTACATCACTACAGGCTAAGATCTCCTTGTCATTACTTATAATAGTGCAATGCAATTGCTTCTGGTAAGATCAGTATTCTGCACCTTAATTCTCCCTCACTCCCTCTGTTAAGTTCTTTTATACTTTCTGTGGCTTTCTTGAGCTTACTTTGAACTGCAGCCGCTTAGATATGACAAAGTGAGATGTCCTGTCTGTTATTCACATGCATTGACAGACACTCTTCCCTTGCATATTCCATATTATTCTTACAGTGCCTAGGCATTTGATTTGTCTGATGCCACATTATTAGAAATTAGTTATTCAACGCTACCTATGTGTAGGAAGAATATTTCTATGCTGGCTCAACTTGGAATTTTGTGGAGTTTCTGCAGCTTTTGAGCAGTATGGTAAACACTCAAGCGAAAAAAAAAAGCTTTTAGGCGCTCAAATGTATTGCTCTTTTCCAGCAAATCTTTGCCACATGGGTTATTCATTCATCAGTGGAAACCTGCAGCTTATTTATGACTGACATGCAATTTATTGTTTTTATTGGTGATTTTCTATAATTGGGTTATTTATTGCACTGCATTACGATGCAATGAATGCTGTGTATGTTTGTTAGGCACAGTTTTCCCAGTTTGATAGTTTGCATTAAATATAAACTGCTTGGGCATTTGTTGGAGGTGTATCAGATGATACTTTGTGTATCAGGATAGTATTTTATGCTTAAAAATTTAAAGAGTATCCACAGGATGTATAGGGAGGCTGAGATGTCCAGTCACTCTTTACCATATGTTGCATAGGTTTCTCTTGTACCTCTTGAATTCAACCCTGAACTCTGGGAATGCCCCATTTGCAGTGGTGTGGATCATGTGGATTTTTGTTGTGTGTGTATGCTGGGGAAGAAAAAAATCCACTCTTGAATGCTTCCTTTCTGTCCCTACTGTTTCCCTTTACAAAGGTCATCCTGTGAAGGGCTCTTTTTAGCCAAGCTTGCTTGAAAAGGGTCTTGTTTCCAGTGATGACCACTGCACATTTGGGTTACTTTGCTTCGTTTTTTCCCAGTGTTAGATTTGAAGTTCATTTAAATTAATAAATGACTTCCTACTGACTTCAGCATGTGCTGGATTAGGCCCTAAAAAAATAATTTGGTTCTTCCCTAGTTCTCACAAATATGTCTAGGAGAGCACTGAAGGCAAACTAGAAGATTAAGTGTCCTCTCCACATGAGACTTAACTTCTTTATGACTCTGCAGCATGCACATCAAGCAAAGTTACTTCTGCTTTGTTATTTTTAACTCTGTATTATAGGCAAGTTAACACCTCTTGCTCATTGAGCTCTGATATGAATAGTGAGTATTCTTTTGCCTGTTGATGTCTGTCTTGAAGGAAGACTGTTGCTATGGACATGTGCCATCATGCTCTGTCTGTACAACTGTACAAAGGGTAAATACCTGTTTTCTGAAGACTAGTCCAAGATTTATTACAATCAGTGGGGCTGTCTGATTAGCTTGCCATTCACTTTGTTGAACAGCAGATTGTGTGCATAAAATTCGCTTTAGCCTGCTATGTGTGCCATCATTGTCTCGAGTAAGTTTTTGAGTGATGCTGTGGTATGTAGGATGAGAGCTCACCAGGATGCAAAAAGCAGGAGAACACAAGTCAACTGAAGGAATGCAAGGTTGTCACTTCTTGTCACCTTGTGCACTTGTAGTTACTGTGATTAAAAATAATACTTGAAGGCAATAGCACCCAGGGAAATAAGAAGCCAACAGTGTGCTTACACACCCAAAAACCAGCTACCTGAGTCAGTTGAAGGCAGCTTCTTCCATGAGACCAGGATAGCACCTATAGTCGTGCTTTTAGACCTGTCACCTGAACTGCTTCATACTCTGATTTCCTATTCAGACTTCGCCTGCCTCCTTGATTTATAAATAAGAAAAAGTTCTGAAAAATAGACTTACTTTCTCTTTACATCATACTTTAAACTGTTGAGTTTATTTTTCTTTTGGTAACCTATTTACCAGCCCAAACCAGGTAGACTTTTGGTTGTTGTCTTTGTCTAGAGTTGAGTAGAGCTTTGCTTCCTGCTTGGCTTGTAAAACATGCGGTCTTGCCCACAGCTGTTGCATGTAAGTCTCGAAGAGGAGTGAAGCTTTAACAGAGCCTTTTAAACACCAGACAGCAAATCTTAGTAGAAAGCTTTTAGAAGTGGAGAAGGAATCAGTCTGAAAGAGGAAGCAGTGCTGCTTAGAGAGCAATACAACTGCTGGAGATTTAAAGTTATGTAGACTGTGGCCTGACTACTTCAGAGTAGATATATTCCAGCTGGCTGATGCAACTGGCCACCCAGTGTCAGCCAGGGAATATACTGCTTTAGTATTTGTGGGTTAGACTATTAATTCTTGAGTTGGGCTGTTCAAAGTGCCCTCAGCTGCCCTCAATTCATGATGGAGTGAAATGAGTAATTACATTTAATGCTTTTTGGGAAACATCAGGCAGATTCTGAAGTCCTACTTCTTGGGAAGAAAGCAGACGGAAAGATCAGGTTCCCACAGGCATGAGAGGAAGGGACCCGTAGATCCTCTCCTGATGTCAGTTTTGTGAACTCCACCACTATGTAGCTCTCAACTTGAAACCTCAGTTCATGCAGCCACGTAAATACCTGGAAATCTCAGCTTCAGTGTCACTTAATGGTTTTGATATTTCACATGTAAAATAGCTTGAATTGACCCCTAAAACTTAGACCTCAAAATATAAAGTGAGACAGGTTAAAAATCAAATGTGTTTTATTTTTACTTTTGGTGAGGGACAGGATGTGAACAGCAAAAAACTTGGGTTTTATTTTTTTACTACTTGTGGAAATAGTTTTTAAGAAGTGACTTTCGCAGCCTAACACTGTAGGTCTGGTTTTAGTTCTGTCACTTTTTTATTCACTGTTTAAGTTCCCTAGAGAAATGCTTGGGGAAAAACTTTCTTGAAAATTATGCTGAAGTTCAGCACTACCAGTGGAGGAAGGATGCGGAACTGTTAATGTAACTTCATGCACAACTTCAGAAACGTGTTTACTCAGAGTATCTTGTTTGTGTGCTGCTTTTGAAGCACTTAGGAAGAGAAGGAAAACTAACACAACAGCTAAGAATGTGTTAACATTGGGAGAGAACAATATGAAGATTTTAAGAAGCACAGAGGACTACGTCTTAAACCCCTGTGTTTCCATTTCATCTCATTGTGGTTTTGCGTTCTTTGCTGGCTTTTAAATTTACTCAAAGTTAAATAGTAGCTGTACTTGTTTACTGGTGGGATTTGCCAGTGGTATTTCTCATTAATCACAGATCTGTCGTCTTTAAAAGTGCCATTGACTGAACTAAGGCTGGCAGTTCTTGATGGCCTTGTTCTAGCCCTGGATGCTGCTCTATAAACAGTTCTGTACAGTAACGCATGTGTGATTACTAGTCTTTTATTTTCATAATCTTAAAAATAAAATCCTGTTCTTTCCTTCCTGTCTCCCAAGAAACACAGGAATAGTCAAAGTAGAAATAATTTGGTTGAATCTTTGAAAGCAGTTGGGATAGACATCTTGCATTCATTTTTAAGGACAATCTGGTTATGATGCCAATACATGTGTTGCCTGAGAACCCTGCATTTCACGGTGCCAGGAGCTTCATCGGTTAGTTTAAAATTAGTGTAAAAACAGTTGAAGGGTCTTCAGAGGCAATCCTTTATGAAGATACAACTTTCTACTTATGTGCTTTGGATTAAAAATATATATGTGAAAGACTTTAATCTCTTCAGTAATTAATAAGCAGTGAGATATGCATGGGATTTTCCAGGAGAACAGGCTGCTTACAGAAAGAAACTTTAAAACTTAGACCACAGGAGACAAATTGTTTTTGTTGGTATTATGAGAATTAAACCCCAAAACACCCCCAACCCAAAACACTGGGTGTGTCCCTTTCTGAGGTAGTAGGGCTCCTTTATTTAAGGCAAAATAAGAGAGAAGGTATGGGTATATGTTCCCCATGATTTGTCAGCTGAGGGAGAAGCTCAGCGCTGAAGAAGCAGTGACAGTGAATGAAGGAGAATACAGAAACAGGGAGGTGTGTGTCACTTAGCGTGTTGTGTTCTTTGCAGTGATGTGAGACAGAGGGTTCAGCAAAGGATTGCTCAGGCGTTTGGTATCCGCTCTGCTGCCATGTACCTCACTAAGCCAACGTTCTTCTCGAGAATAAACAACACGGAAGCCAAGACAACACACGATGAATACTGGCACCCCCATGTTGACAAGGTAAGTTGGAGGCAAATGGGATGCAAATGTTTCCTGTTATCATTAGATCACTTTAAAGTCATTTTGTATTAAACAATCAGTCAAACATGTTTGAAAACTGGTGCTTGTAAAAAATCCTTCGGGGGAGGAACCTAATGGAAGTATAAGTGAGGTTTAGAAACACAGGCCAGTACATTCCTTCTTATTTTATTTTCTGTACTTTAGTTCTGCTAGAATTAATAAATTGTGTGAATGACTACTTGGGAATCTCTTTTGTCAGAAATGTTGATTTAATCAACCTGCACCTACAGAGTGTGTCATTTTCATCAAACCTGCATTTCCAGTTAGGATCTCACTCTTTCAGCCAGGTCTAACAGGAGCTATTTCAAAGTGATCAGTGAGTCACTGTTGTTAGTTGATCTGAGGCTCCTGAGAAATGCTTAACATCACACTTCAGTTAAATGTGAACTGAGGCTTTTTTTAGTGCATGTTCTTCAGTGGGGATAAGGGACTCTTTAATAATTTGATATTTTGTTTGGTTTGGAATGGAAGTATTGTGACTTTTTGAACTGTATAGTCCTCTTATCTGTAGGCTCATAGCTTAATAGTTTGCACTTCTCAGTGGACTAAAATGATTTGGAATTGGTATTGAGTTTATTTCTGAATTTAACGGACTTCAGAGGTGCAGCATAGCAGAATGCAAACTATAAATGGAAGAATCAAATAGCAAAAAAATCCCACCAAACACAAACAAATAAAAAACACAGAATTACCCATGAATCATAGAATGGTTTGGGTTGAAAGGGACCACAAGGATCATCTAGTTCTAACCCCCCTGCCATGGGCAGGGACACCCCCCACCAGCCCAGGCTGCCCAAAGCCCCATCCAGCCTGGCCTTGGGCACTGCCAGGGAGCCAGGGGCAGCCACAGCTTCTCTGGGCCCCCTGTGCCAGGGCCTCAGCACCCTCCCAGGGAAGGATTTCTTTCTAATGTCCAATCTAAATCTCCCCTCTTTTAATTTATGCCCATTACCCCTTGTCCTGTCACTATACTCCCTAAGAAACAGCCCCTCGCCAGCTTTCATGTCTTTGGGATTTAAAAATTAGTCACTCTAGAGTCATGGATCACCCAAGATGGAACCAAATAAAACTTATCCCATCAAAATCTAAGTTACACCTCAGTGCTTGAGTCTCTGTGGATAGTGTACCTTGAAGTCTATGGCCTGAAACATCTAACATAAAACAAACAAAAATATTCCTTGCCTTGAAAATATTTCCTGGAAAAAGTCACTCTGAAGGAAGCATAACATCAGTTGTTGCTTACAACTTCAGTGTAAGTTCCTGTGCCCTTTCTTGTCATGTTGGCAGAAGGAGCTTCAATTCAGAAAACATCATGATGGTGATGCTGATACAGCTGTTCTTCAAAAGAAAATAATGTAGGGTGGAATTTACAGTCACTGATACAACAAAGACAAGACCAGCTTTTGGATGCTGCTAGTTTAAAAAGCTGCGATGTAACCATTTAATAGGAACGGGCCTAGGACCGGAGGTGGTAGGGGTGATTTTGAGGTGCAGATTATTTTGACTAGTGCTGATAGGATCTGGTTGTAAGGAGCAAATTGTGCTGGTGGGGTTCACAGGAATTCTGTCACGTGTTGTGCTCACTTAAGAGACACCAAATAAACTAGTGGTTCTGGCTGTGTGAACTGCAATAAATTCATAGGTTTGTTGGTTTTTTTTTTACACTTTGAGAATTTGAATTTGATTGCCACAAGGCGAGAGAAAGCAGTAAATTTCAATAGCTGCTGGCTCTTTTCTCCACTTTTTTCTTTCAGCCCAAAAAGTGTGTATTAGAATTTCAGACTCTGATTTATTACTATAATGAGATTTGTGTCTGCACAAGCATTAGCCTTGCCAATATTCTCTTTATTCTTCTCTGCATGTGTTTTGCATTAGTAAACAAATAAGCTGGTTGGATAATCTCACAATTAAGTGTTTCTACCTAAATCCCTCTTATAATGTATGAGTTATTCTGTTACATAGAAGCAAATCTGTTTCCACAATGAGAATTTTTTCTTTGTAGAAGCTGCTGCTTTGTTATGGCACCCTGACAGTGCCTTTACGTGATGGACAGCAGGCTAGATGTTTTGCTGGTTTTATCCATCTGTTTTGTCCACATTTTGTTTATCACGTAGGCTGTCTGTTCAGGGAGCAGAGACATGAATTGATTGGTCTTGGCTTTTTCTAACCCACTCCCAGCTTCAAAAAAAACTGAAACAAATACAAAATATGGTCTTAAACTTGGTATGCATAACCTAAACCTTGATAGTTTCTATACTGAATAATTGGGTAGTCTGACTTATGACAGCAGTGAAGAAATAATTACCCAGTGGGGGCAGTTACCAAACACCTTGTTCATAATCATGTGGCATTTGGGCCCCAAAAAAACAGCATACCTGCTGTAAAATATGAAAATGTGACTTAGACTAAATTTCCAGGCATTTTCTGAGAAGTATGGTTTAGATAACACTGGGAGTTAAAACTGTAGCTTGTCCTGTTTATTCTATATAAGCAGTTTAGACATTTTTCTCTTCTGTAGCAGCTGACTTCTGCAGTAAGTTGTCCGTATTGGAAAACTACGGCATTCAGACCCTTGAAGTGCTTTCTGTCTGTGCCCTAAACTTAGGTTGCAGGTTTGATCGAGTATATTTTAATGTGGTTATTGACGTTCTTGTTCAAGAGCATTCTGACAGTAAGGATTGCATGTGAATCTGCCAAAATTGGGTCACTGTCTGTGCTGTCGTGACAGCAATGTTGCATGCTAAGCTGGGAGCCTTCTGTGGGTCAGCTTCTGTTCGTTTTTTGGGGGAGCGGAAGGGGACGGAACTTCCCTGGCCCCCAGCCACAGCGAAGGTGCTTTGTGGGTGTTGAGGAATAGCGACCTAGAGCAGACTTCTCCAAAGTGCTTTTTGAGCTCATGACTTGGGGGTCCATTTCTCGCTCTTTGGTTTTCTCTGCTGTTGGAGAGATGGACAGTGATCATTCTTATGGAAACTGCTCCAGCTCAGTGGTTCATTCATTCTCTAGGAAAATGGACTTCAGCTATTTCCAGGTAATACAGTTCCTTCTGTGGTTTAAATGATAGCAGTTTGTATTGCCTAGTTGAAAATTCAGAGTTTGAATTTTGATGCCTTAAATAGGATCTGATAGAGAGAAATCCTGGATCCTGTTACTTTGTGTCCATCCTGAAAGTCCAAATGGCACCATCATGTATCACTGCTACTGGATACTGGCTGCCTTCACTTCTGGTACATCATTCACTTGAATTGGCATCAAAGGATTAATTTGAATCCTTCCCTTGCTGCACAAACAAGCCTCTGATTCCTCTAACTTCTGTTTCTATGTCAAAAGGTCTGGTATTATTTTCTCCTGAAGTGCAATTGGAACAGAGCTATCTGTGGATGTAGCATTTCTGTGTTTGCCAGATCATGGCTTACAGAAGATCTTACAGTATGTGTAGAATACACTTGCATATAATTTTAGCCTACTATAGGTGTACATTAGAGGGCTGAAGGCCCTGGGCTTGTTCAGCCTGGAGAAGAGGAGGCTGAGGGCAGAGCTCATGGGGCCTCCAGCTTCCTCCCGAGGGGGAGCCAAGGGGCAGGTGCTGATCTCCTCCCTCTGGTGCCCAGCGACAGAACCCCAGGGAATGGCATGGGGCTGCCCCAGGGGAGGGTTAGGGTGGAGATCAGGAGAAGGCTCTTCCCCCAGAGGGTGGTGGGGCCCTGGCACAGGCTCCCCAGGGCAGTGGTCACCGCCCCGAGCTGGGCTGAGTTCAAGCAGCATCTGGCCAACGCTCTCAGTCATCTGCTGTGATGGGGCTGGGCCTGTGTGGGGCCAGGGGCTGGTGGGCCTGGGGGGTCCCTTCCAACTCAGGAGATTCTATGATTATGTAGACCTGTAGCTACATTGTTATGTGTTCAGAAAGAGGTAAAGTGTTTGTAGGTGATCAGGCTATGCAGCAGACTGAATTCAAATAGAAGGTTAGAAAATATTTCAGAGAAGGCTAAATCAGAGCGACAAGTTGTGTACCTGCATAAGTTGTCTTCACTGCAGTCAGATGGCCTTGTGTTTTAATTTCTCCAACAAACTGTTTCACTTACCACTTCCAGACTGCAGGGAAGGGTGGGGGTAAAAAAACCATTGCTATTTATCTGAGGTAGAAAATACTTCTCAGATAAGAGCAGTAGTATTCTTGTGTACCTCCAAAATAAGTGTGAATACTAGGGGGTTGAAGAAAGATCAACAAAACTCAGCATGTTAACTTTGCCGGTTGTTGGATGCTTTTTGTGTTGTATCAATACTTAGTTTTCCCCTTGAAACAGAACAAATCACTTTATGTATTTCCACATAGTAATTAAATGACGAAGGCTGCCCCTGGAAGACTTCAGAATTCTTTTTCACTGCCTCTTTCCAAAAGAAAGATAAAATCAAGCCCTTGAAAAATGAATCTGATGCTTTCTTTTGTTTCAAAGTCTGACACTGTTGGTTCAAAGATACAGGCCTCTGAGTGCACAAATACTCCTCTTGGCTTTTTCCCTATATTGCTGTGTCTATTGCAATTATATTTCTTAATCTGAATGTCCTTGGTTTGGAAGGTTTTGACTGCATAATGGAGTAGCACAGATCTATTGTGTCTGTATGAGGCTTTGGGGTTTTTTCTCCTGTAATATTTATTTGGTTTTTGGTTACACATGAATAGAAACTCTGAAATCACCCAAACGACTAATTTAATCTTGTTGAATTTATAAGCAGCTACATCAAATAAAGAGAATGTTGGCTTAAGATATGGAGTTTCATCTTGGATGGAATTTGTTTGGAGCCGAGCCTTTCAAACATCAAATGTCTGATTTATAATGCGATTGCTGTTGCACGCTCAACTCTCGCAGCAGAATAGTCTTATAGTGTTCTCTAATAGAAGTGATATGGGACTTGAAGATTTCTGCAGTCCTCTGACTGGGCAAGGATCTCCTCATCCTTTACAGAGCTGTAAGGCTCTGCCATAAGATCAATTTTGGATTGTTTTTCTTGATTTTTCTCCTACTGGAGCTATTCTAAGACTTACATGCAAATTTTCTTGGGTGATTGGTTTTTTTTAGCCTAAACTTGTACATGATCAGCTTATAGCTATTTTTTCCCCACCCCCTCCCATCCCCATGTATTTATAAGTAGCAATCATATCCCTTTTCAGTCTTTCTTTAAGCTGAAAAGCCAAACCTTGAAGTCTTCTTAGGTGCAATATGCTCTCCCTCTCCCTCACCCCCTTAGCAGCTCGCTTCTGGCTGTTGAGGCTGTCACTGAAAGCAGCTGCTATCTGTTATAGCAGACTTTTCATTCTTCTTTTTCTTCCCCTTATGTTGCTAGATGTTTCATGAAATACATCGGATCTTACTTCTGCCTTAGGACAACATTGTCTCTGAAATTCAAGGAAGTTTATTCTTGTGTCTGCTCGAACCTCAGCTCACCTAGACCCCCTTGTAACTCAGAGACATGCTATTTGGTGTCTGACATTGTCTACTAAACAGATACTACCAATATAGAGAACATTGGAAGTAGCTATCAAGACCGTTTCTGTGATTATGTGTGCGAAGAGATAGAGGCTTATAGCAAAAGAGGAGTTTTGACTCTCATTTCTGCAAGATATCATGCTAGACCTATGCTGATTAGAAAGTAAATACACATTCATATTCTTCTGCAGTGGGAGGCAGAGGACGCTGTCCTCTATCTCAGTAACTGCAGGCCTGCTGCATATTCCTACAACTGTTTAGTTGCTTATAAAGGTGTCCCTCAAACCCAAGGCTGCCACACTGCAAATTGTGGCTGACTAATTCTGACAGCTGTATTTATATAATAGCCTTTAAAGAAGTATCATATCAGTATCATTATGAGCATCTACCATGAAATATTAGCTGTGTTTGACTTCTTTGGGGGAAGGGCACTCGGAGAGAGCACACTAACTGTATGAAGCCTCAGGCCGAATGGAGATACCTGCATCTCTTCTACTGAGTTGTTCATGAGGAGCTGTAGAAATTGGATTTGCTGCAGCGTGCCTGTATGGCTTAACACCTGGTTTTAATGACAGCTTTTCTCACAGAGTTTGAACTTCTGGTTCAGTTATTAACCTTTCTGGTATTGGAAATTATTGCCAGGGTAATAAATATATTTGATACACATGGGGGACTTCTGGCATTTTAAATAACTGAGTGTAATTTAGTGCTTTGTTTCCATCGTATTGCATTTCTCAGGCCTGGCTGCTTTGTGTGAGTTAGCAGCGAACAAGAACAGGAATAGAAAAGCTACTTTCCATTGCATACTTGGTTCCCCAAACTAGTCATCTATGGAAATCAGATGTGTTTGGTTAGGGTGAAATGGTTTGTAGTCAGCTCTTAAAAGTTCAGAATTGGTAAAGCCACCTTGGAGAAGATGGGGAGTGCACTGATGGAGCAAAGATTGCTGCACCACCGAAGAGTTCATGAAATAGTTATAATTCGTTGGACTTGCAAGTATGAGTGGAATGAACTTCACTGACTGGAAGTTCTATCACTAGATCGGTGAAGGTGACAATAGCTTTGCAAAGCTGATTGCGTGAGGAGGGTTGTCAAATGACTGTTTCCAGGTGCTGCAGTAGCGCATGCTCATTAATTCCCACTTATTGCTTTGTATTGCTACCAAGATTTGGGTAAACATGGGGAGAAGGGGATCACCAACACGTTATTCTCATTCTTGTGATTTCAGCTGTGTGCTATCACTGGATTTGGCTTTTTTCCTTTAAGCCCTTATGGTCAAAATAATAAAATGAGTAAGAATGTAAATGTCTTCCTATTCCATCTGCTGCTGTGTTCTCTTTAGTCACTGCCCTTACAGAATAATATGTACAACTACTGTTGAGCCAAAATTTAACTGGCACTAATGAATAACTTCAAACAAAATTGAAAATATTTAGGAAACTTCTAAGTTTGGAAGTAGCACCTACTCCTAACAGTCACCAGGTCAGTCAAAACACTCTGCAAATGCTGTATGTTTATACAGCCCCACTGTGCTGCACACTTGACTGTTTGGCAGTGTAATGCAGAACTCAATTGAGCTGTGATATACTGTGAAGAAATTGGAGGATACACCCATTGATTTTATGTATGTTTTTAATTGCTGCTGACATGTGGATATGAAAAGGAAGTATTTTCAGAATCAGCTAAACTCAGTGTTAAATATGTAGGTAGCTTCATCCTGAGCATTAATATAGAGTATGTCTTTTCTCAGTCTTTGATATTACAAGAACAGGGAGGGACAGGGCAAGGGGGTGGGTTTGAACTAAAAGAGGGGAGCTGGAGCTGAGCTGTGAGGCAGCAATCCTTCCCTGGGAGGGTGCTGAGGCCCTGGCACAGGGTGCCCCGAGAAGCTGTGGCTGCCCCTGGCTCCCTGGCAGTGCCCAAGGCCAGATTGGATGGGGCTTTGGGCCCCCTGGGCTAGTGGGGGGTGTCCCTGCCCATGGCAGGGGCGTGGAACTAGATGGGCTTTGACATCCCTTCCAACCCAAGCCAGTCTATTATTCTATGATATCCATATTGAGCAAAAATAATAATTTAAAAGGAAGAAAAAATCACCTTGTTATACTTAAATGGAGTGTTTGGTGTGTAGGCTGAGAAGCAGAGACTTTGAAAGCCATGTTTGAAGGTTTTTAAATAAAACCTGTATCGAAAAGAAGAAATTCCTCCAACAAATGTGTATTTACCTGGAAGGTCTGATTCACTGTTACTATGAAGCTCCTGCATGGTAGCTGGTGAAAGAGCAGAAGGTGAGGTTTCCAGAAATCTGTAACTATGATTAGATAGCGGGTGAAATTAGACAAAGGCCCTTCTTGGGTCTCATTAGCCTTATGGTGCAACTTTATCTTCAAATAGTATAAAGAGATCTGACCCTCTCTATTTTTGATACAAGGCAGATATATATATATATTTATGTAGCTTTGCTAGCTGTTTAGATGACATAGGATGATAGAAATCAATAGGAGTACTTCTTTAATTATGGAAAATGTAATAATAGAAATAATAAACATAACATGCTAGTCTTGTATGCAGTGTGTGTGTAAATCTAATAGAATAGATTAATATATCATCTCTAGAAAAGAATGGTCTCGGCTTTCGGAGACCACTTCATTAAATTCGTGAAAACTGGAAAATCAGAAAAATCCATCAGATCTACCTGTTTAATTACTTGTGCTCTGCAGAGATGAGTAGAATTTGTTAATTTTTGGTAATGTTGTCCTACTCCTAGGTAACTTATGGCTCTTTTGACTATACTTCACTGCTTTATCTCTCTGACTACACTGAAGACTTTGGTGGTGGACGGTTTGTCTTTATGGATGCAGGCTCCAACAAGACGATAGAGCCCCGTGCAGGTAAGAGTCTTGGCTTGCCTGCCCTGAAGCAAGCCAGGTTGTACCATTTATTAATGAGTGGGCTGGTGGCTGTAGTGGGACTTCTGTGTCAGCAGTACCTGTGGTGTAATGTAGCACTGTATCTTCAGATTGATTACATTAAAAAGTAAACATGTGCCACCCGTGCCCTGGGCTGCATCAAACCAGTGTGGCTGGCAGGGCAAGGGAGGGGATTCTGCCCCTCTGCTCCGCTCTGCTGAGACCCCCCTGCAGTGCTGTGTCCAGCTCGGAGGTCCCCAGGACAGGAAAGACATGGAGCTGCTGGAGCGAGTTCAGAGGAGGCCACGGGGATGATCCCAGGGCTGGAACCCCTCTGCTGCGAGGACAGGCTGAGGGAGCTGGGCTTGTCCAGCCTGGAGAAGAGAAGGCTGCGGAGAGACCTAATTGCGGCCTCCCAGTGCCTGCAGGGGCTGCAGGAAAGCTGGAGAGGGGCTGGTTCCAGGGCAGGGAGGGACAGGCCAAGGGGGATGGGTTTGAACTGACAGAGGGGAGCTGGAGCTGAGCTGGGAGGCAGCAATCCTTCCCTGGGAGGGTGCTGAGGCCCTGGCACAGGGTCCCCCGAGAAGCTGTGGCTGCCCCTGGCTCCCTGGCAGTGCCCAAGGCCAGGTTGGATGGGGCTTTGGGCAGCCTGGGCTGGTGGGGGGTGTCCCTGCCCATGGCAGGGGGTGGCACTGGATGGGCTTTGAGGTCCCTTCCAACCCTAACTATTCTATGATTTTATAAAGATTAGCAAGGTTAAAATGTGGCCACAGTCTGAAATATCTGGAGTTAAACTACACAATGACTCCCTCGAAAGCTGTGGAGCTCAGACGTGCAATCCAGTTGTGGCAGCTTAGCAGATGACTGTGCATCAAGAGCAAAGGTAGCTGTGTGAGTACAGTAAAGCCAAAATAAAGCAGTTCATTTTAGACTGTCTGTCTTGAAATTCCTTTTCTGTTCAAGGTGGGTCTTAATACCCTGTAATTGCTGTGAGCTGGCTGTGAAGATGATTACCACAGCTCTGCTAACCTGCAGTGTCATGATGAACCATAGCTAACTTGGTTATAAGTCTATAGCTGCTTTTGGTAGATCTGACAAGGATGAGCATTCTGATGGCTGCCAGTTAAACCTAGAAAGAAAAAAGCCTTTCCTTTAAGGCTGGTTTAAGATTTTTCTGTGGAAAATCTTATTTTTTATGTGGATCATTTGAAATTGGAATTATTTTGGGGTAGTATGCCTAGGAATAAGGTACTCAGCCTCAACTCATCGGTCTGGCAGGTTACTGAGCTTACAGCAGTGTAACCTCTTAGAATGTAAGGCCAGTCAGACTTTCACAGAAAAAAAAAAATTGAGGACAACTTTATATTCCTACTATGTTCTATCTCTTTTTTTTTTTCCAAGAGAGAAAGGATGAAATTTACTCATTTAAAGATGGCAACAGTAATTGTTTGCTGTCAGTCATTGCCCCAAGCAGAACTGACTTCTGACTATTGCTGCCTGCAAATGGGGATGGGTGTGGGGTTTTTTGATCAGAGCGATCCACTCACCAGAATTAACGCCTGCTTAGATAAACTAAGATTATCTGCATTCTGGGGTTGGAATCAAGAATTGTATGTTTAATTATTTTGGCTTTTGTGGTTGGAAATAAATGCTAAATGGGAAGTATCTCTCCAAAACGCTGCCACCAGTAATTTGAAAGGGAACACATTAAAGTATTTCATTTCCAGATGCAATTCTGACTGACGTGTTTTTATAGCTGTAGAAATCATGTTGAATTCTAGGTAGCTGGAAGGACCGCTGTCTGCTTGCACCGTACCGGGGCACTCAGTCCAATTGCTGGATGCAAAATGCCCCTGACTTAATTTCAGAAAGTCTGTGACTGTGAAATTGCTTCCATTCAGCCCTATCTGGTTAATTTTTTCAGGCTTTTTATGTTCTTCGTGGAGAGGAAGTGGAAGCAGATGAAGTACAGAAAGATTTTAATTTTTTTTTAACAGAATGGTTTTGGGCATTCCCTTTCACAGGGGCTCCACTGATGGTAGGTGTGCCACAGGACTGGTTAAACACCTTTTAAAGCAACCCAATGCCAAGTGTGTAGGGAATGGCCTTTTCTGAAAGATCAAACATGCTGCACGTGCACAACAGAAAACTACGTTTAATGCCAGTTATACCTTTCTAACACCTCTGTTCAGACAGGGTTGTCAGGGGTTCTGTGATTGTCACTACCTATGGTGTAGTCTAAGTAACTACTAACATCCTGTGAGGAAAAAGGAAAAGCTGTTGAGGTGAAGCACAATATGAAGGCAATTGCACTTGGTTTTCCTCTTGTTGATAAAATGCAGTTTGAAAGAATGAGGAGAAGGGAATGACCCCAGGGTGTTTTCTGTTCCTGGTACAAGTTGATGTATTTTTCATGGTCAGAATGTTCCTTTGCAATGTGTTTTCTCTCCTTCCCTCTCTTCTTCCTTTCGTTTTATGCTTGTTTTGATCCTTTGTGCTTCTCTTGTCACTCCAACTCAGCATTTAAAATCATGTGTTGATAAGGTTTTATGCTTTTCATTTAGGACATTCAGGTGGTTGTAGAGATTACTGGTTCAGTTTTAGTCATGACACTACAGGTAAACTTACCCTCCTCTTGTCTCAAAGCTACTCTGCATTTTGGGAACCTGGTACCATGAGCCAACATGAGCCGCGTTCCTTTTTCTGTGAGCAGTAATTTGTTAGTGTCAGGCTTTACAGTAGGGAGCAGAAAGGCATTGTTACTGGTGCAGCAGGGCAGAAAAGCAGTAATTTGAAATATAAAAAAAAAGTAAACCATTGTGGGACTTCCTGTGTTTTGGAGTGCTGCGTGGGCACTCACGTGCTTTCGCAGCACTTAGTGTTGAAAGATCAGTCTGAGCCATGCTTAGGGATAGGGAAAACTGTTTCGTTAGAGAAGTGATAAAAGTTTTAAAGTTAGGCTCCATTTTGAAGTATATTATCACTGGTGGACTGTGTAAGAAGTCTGTAAGTCCCAGCTCTCACATGCTTGAGTGAAAGACTCTAATTTGTAGCATAGTCTATAACTTTGCCTAGTGTAATTATTAACAAACACCTCTAGCTTGAAGAAGGAATTATAACTCATTTTCCTAGAGGCTCTTAAGGTTTTTTCTTTTTAATGGGCATGAACGAGTCACCACTGTGGTGCCATTTCACCTGTACGGACCTTTGGCTAACTCATAACCGAATGTGGCATTGAGGAGCACGTCTGTCTTATGCCCTGATGGGCTTCGGAAGTATGTATGTGTCTTTGATGTAAGTCGGGACCTCTCTGCTGCAAAAAACTCACTGTACCATGAGTAAGAGAATGCGTAGTGCCAAGTGAAATGCTACTTTGAAAAGAAGAGAAAACAACACTTTTTTGGTCTACATTAATTCTATTTCGAAAATTGGCATATTGGCTCTTTTTTTATCCTTTGCACCAGGAGTAGCTCTGCTCAAGAGACAAAATGAAATAGAGCAATGGTTAGAATGAGGTTCTTCAAAATGAAGCTAATAGCTCTTTCAACATTAACCTTCCTTTGCTGGCCAGAGACCTGTTTTAGTAATTTTCAATAGATACAGGAGGATTAAGAATAAATGGCAGACATCAAGGCATTACTTTTTTAATAAAACAGTTATACTTTCTGCTGCTACTAAATTTGTGGGTGTAAATTGTATTTAAAATTTCATAATTCTGAAGAGTCTTTTGTGAATTTGAGGACTGGCAATAGCAGACAGGTCACAAACTTCACTTTATGATAAAGTGTAGATGAAACCCTGCAGCTGGAATGAAATGTCTGTACCAGTTGTGTGTTCTGTATTTGCATGTACAATTCTTGGTTAAGGTCAGCTTTGCTGCACTTATTTTCAGCTCACAAAGGAGTTTGTTTTTTCTACAAGCTGTGTAGTATGTAAGGGTGGAAGGAAAGGTTCACACTCCTTCTGTGTGTTTGTGGAAGAGAACAATCTACGGTGCAAAATGAATTCTGTGCTGTGGAGAGTGAAATGTGACTCTTCCTTGAATATCAAACTTAGCATAATTTCAGAGCTGTCAGTGTATGTTCCTGAAAGTGTAAAAATATTTGAGATGAAGGTATGAGCTATTTGGGAGCTTGTGAAGCTGGATTGTTCATCTAGAATGGAAAAAAGTATGTGCTCAAAGCCTGAGCCGTCAGTTTCTCTGCTCAGTTGAAACATGCGTTTAAGAATGCACGCGTGGCTTTCTCACAGCGCAGGAATGGGCTCCAGGGTGTCTGTGTACATTCACTGAGAAGCACAGCTTTATTGCAGTGGTTAGATCCTGTAATCATGAGAGTAAATGCAGTACTCCAGGTGAAGTGGTGGGAAGTTGCCATATCTTTATTTTATTGTGCTGTTTAAAAAAATCGATTTGGAGGAGTTAACTATTAAAGGCTGAGGAAATGCAAAGTGTGATGACATGAGAAGTAAGATTTCCAGATTCAGAAGTCCCACAACAGCATTAACCCAAGGCGTGAAAACTGTCTTTAAAGCATTTATTTAGTGATCGGTCTTGTATCATGAACAGTGGATTTAATCTTTCCCCACTGAGCATAGGTCATCTGATCTTTCTCCACATGCAGTCAACATCATCCAGATTCTAAATCATGATAATATTCTGGTGTTCCTAGCTTTCATTTTGCTCCAATCAGTAAAACTGGAGCACACTCTGTTAAATCAGTAACAACTGAAAGTTGAGAATGATTTAAAATCCACAGAAGTACCTGTTGGTCCTAGTGAAGGATAAATGGAATCGGCATTAGCAGCTGCAGGAATAACCAGCTGTGTGAAGCTGATGGGTTGTAGGACAGCAATTCTTACTGATATGCAACACTAATCACAAGTTGTGCCTGCGACTGGTAAGGTGATTGCAGAGAGAAATGGTAGAAAAAGGAGGGCCACAAAGATCATCAGAGGGCTGAAGCACCTCTCCTACGAGGACAGGCTGAGAGAGTTGGACTTGTTCAACCTGGAGAAGAAAAGGCTCTGGGGAGACTCTATAGCAGCCTTCCAGTACCTAAAGGGGCTACAGGAAAGCTGGAGAGGGGCTGTTTACAAGGGTGTGTAGTGACAGGACAAGGGGTAATGGGTTTAAGCTGAAAGAGGGGAGATTTAGATTAGATATTAGGAAGAAATTTTTCACTGTGAGGGTGGTGAGGCACTGGAACAGGGTCCCCAGAGAAGCTGTGGAGGCCCCATCCCTGGAAGAGTTCAAGGCCAGGTTGGATGGGGCTTTGGGCAACCTTGTCTAGTGGAAGATGTCCCTGACCATGGCAGGGGGGTTGGAGCCAGATGGTCTTTAAGGTCCCTTCCAACCCAAACCATTCTGTGAAGGAGGACCTGTTGCAATTGTGACAAAAATGTATAGAAGATAGCTCCTCTTGTCGTTGTGTAACTCTGAAGTTTTGCTTTCTGTTTGGTTTTCTGTGGAAGGCTGTCTTCCAGACTGGATTTGTATTCCAGTGGTGCTTGATGATAGGTTTGTGATGGTGTTAAATGAAATAATATTTTAATTGGGCCCATAAAGCAATAGGTACCTGGGAGGCCACTTAACATGGTCTGTATATTAATTACTTCATATAAAATACACTTGTCTTGTTGAAGGCACCTGTTGTTGAGGATGGTAATGGTCACTTTATACTGGGTGGACCATTGAAAGGATGGAGTGCTGGGGGCGACAGCGAGCTAACAGATGTCTTGTGTTACAGTGCTCCACAGAACATTGCAAAGCACTGCCAATATTGAGAATTGGCCTCTAAGGCTTTTTTCCCTGGTATAAAATACTTAATTGTAAATGAACACATGTGGAATGCACCTTGTGTGCTTTCTGTTGCTTGCTGCATGGGACCCTACGCATATGTCGGCCAGTATTTTATGAGTCTGATTTGATACTGCTAGACAGATATGCAGGAAAGCTGAGGCCTAAAGAGGGAGCAGAGGACAATCACTTCAGCCAGTTGTTTGAAATTTAGGTATCATAACAGATAAAGTAAAACAAATTAACTGCAGGTTCAGCTGTCAGTACTGACACTTCATTTCTTGGTTCCTAAGCTTTGTGAATGTTAACGTTAACACACCATAGGTGCTATCATGAAGTCTTTTCGTTTAAAGGCCATTTTTTGAATAAGAAATGAGCAGCAGAAGCTACGCTTGTGTTTATGCTTTAGTGATTTACTTAAATGAAGGAATGAACTCCTCCTCTATCAGAAGTCCAAAAACTAGAACTCAGGCATCTGTGTGATTTGACCCCCAGCTCCACTAAATATGTCATGTTTAGCAAGGTCAAGAAAAGTAAAATAGATGATCCAGAGGTATTAAATGTGATTGAAATTACAACACTTTCTTCTTAGACTTCTCTGGGTGAGAACTCTGTAGGAGTACAGTTTCGAAACCTGCTGCTGCTGCCCCAAGTGCTCTAACATGGGAGAACAGAGCAGACTTGGCATGGATGAGGTTGACTACCAATGGGGAGAACTGGAAGGCAGAGCAGAAGTGATGTCCTTCTCTTGGTTGTGGGGAGAAGAAATGGAGCCAGAAGATCTTGGTGAGACTCAGTAACTGTGATTTGGAGAAAGC
The DNA here is from genome assembly GCA_013399095.1 of Psophia crepitans. Lineage (NCBI taxonomy): Eukaryota > Metazoa > Chordata > Aves > Gruiformes > Psophiidae > Psophia > Psophia crepitans. Next base: position 643,635 of record VWZZ01000923.1, on the reverse strand, counting down.
ACGGTTACAGTTTTTGCTTCTAAGTACTTCACTAGGTTGTCACACCTTCAGACATAATGTACAGAGCAGAAACTCCTGTTATTTTGAGCAACCAGCTGTGCTGATAGGAGGGAAGCAGGTGGGGATTCTGCTGAAGTCTAAAAATGGTCATGTACTTTCAGTAGGAAATAATTAAGTTCACTTATTTTCTTTAAAAACCATAATTTGGAAGTGTTCAGTCCAGGTGTTTCTGAATTTAAAATAGAAGCAAGTGCTTTTAGAAGTATTGATAATAGTTCTGCAAGTTACAAGCTGGCTGTGGGAGAGTTCACGATGTGAATCAGTGATTTTATTTATAACAGCAAGTAATTTCTCTGTCTAATAAACAAATGTGGGGCAAGTTCCTAACTAGGTTTCATTAGATGCTGGTTACAGTTTTATTGGGGTTTAGGCCATAGGTGGCTTTATGCTTCTGTGCTTGCTGTATGTGTAGTGAAATTGTTTAGAGATGCTTGTGTCCCCTCTTCACCCTAAATCAGGGCACTCACAGATGCTGTCATTCCACCTTACTTTTGTGAGGTTTAGGTAAGGACTTGCTTAAAGCTCTCCGCATTCAACCTTTCTTTATAAGTAATTATAGAATCATAGAATCTTTAAGGTTTGAAGAGACCTCTAGGGTCATCAAGTCCAACTGTCAACCCAACACCACCATGTCTACTAAACCATTGAATAAGTATATCTGTTAAATAAGTTTTGGTGTGCGATTACAGAAAATATCATTGTGAGGTTATTTGCCTAATGATATAGTGGTTTTTTTGACATGTTACATGGGGATGAATTAGCGATTAATGCAAAGCAGATGACAAGGATAAGAACACAGTTGTGTTTGTGCAGTTTCCCTGGCAGTGCTGCTGCCTTGGTGTCATTGAGCAGATGAGATGCAGTTTTTCCTTCTTCCTGGGGAACATTTACAGCTGGTAAATGTTAAGCAGACAGTCAAAGCTGTCAGTGCATGAGATGAAAGATGTTGAATAGATCCATACTGCCAAATAATCTGTTCCTGCTTCCTTTTAATCAGGCAGATAAGTTGCTTCATTTCTTCCTGAGCAGCAGCTCTGGCTTTCCAGAGCTCCCAACCAACTGCCATGGACAGTGTGGATGGAGGTGAGGCCTCTTCCATTGCCCCAGCCTTGCTTTGCATATGTTCCCTGGTGTCTAGCCACAGTTTAAGCAGACCAAGAAAGGGAGTGAGAGGACAGTTATCATTCCCTTACTTGTTTGCATGAGTGAGTGTTGGTTGAGATAATCTAACACATAACTTGCAGTTTCTCCTTCGTGTTCTCATGACCCAAGGAGTTTATAGAGGGCAATTTGGTAGTGAATTAAACTAGAAGGGCCAGAAGGATGCTGCCGAGGCAGTAGAAGCGGTAGTCCCCTGTGAAGGTTAGGAGCATGAAGGGGAATCCAGTGGCAAAACAGGCATGCTGCAAATAGATTGCCAAAGTTGATATTAATGTGCATGGCCTGTTCCACGTGTAATTGGAATAACTGAGGTTCGATGGGACCTCTGGAGGTCACCTACTCCATGTCCCCTGCTCACAAATCAAGCACAAAAGGCATGCAGGTAGCAAAATACTTGTGCCCGAGACATACCTGGGAAATGTCAATATCTGAATGCTGCACTCATGTGCTAATGATACGACCCTGAGCAACCCGATGGAACTCGGAAGTTGGATATACTTTAGAAGTTGGCCTTGAATTGAGAAAGGGAATTGGACCAGATGACCTCCCAAGGCCTCTTCCAATGTAAGTTCTGCAATGAATTGGTAATATTAGAGGCATAATAATCTTGTAGTATTTTTCTTAGGAGCATCGTGGTATGTTACTGTTTCTGTGCTTCTCAAAGTCCTTTCATATGTTCCCTACATTTTGTTATAATTTTATCTGGCATGCCATACTACTTTTTCTCTTGCCAGAATAAGAACAACAGAGGAAGCTTTTTTATACTACTTGTAAAACAGAACGTGTGTTAACTGTAAAGTATTATGATGGTGTTTACTAATTAATTTTCACAGTAACCCTGTTAGAATAGGTCAGTACCAGCTTTATTTCAGAGACAAGGAAACAAATTAGAGAGTAAGTGGTTTGGTTGAAGTCACAGTTACTTGTCAAGGGCACAGTTGTAATTGAAAATTGTTTCCTTTGTATTAACGTTCCAATCTACGTTACCTCTTAGTACAGAGGTTGGGTCGCAAATTGTCAGCAGCTCATTTATGGAAGTGCAACTGAAAGTTAAGATTCAACACAGAATCTCCTGAGAGGAAACCCTGTGGGAATACTTAGACTTTTACTGTGATACAGAGCTGAATGCATAATTCTTCCTCACCTCTGTGCTGTGTCTTGCAGCGGTTATATTTTCTGAGTACATCTAAAGAATTCATTGCTAAGGGGCAATTATGGATGTGATTAAAAACCTGGGAAAGCAAAAGCAGGGAAAAGCAAAGGCTCATAGTTAATACATATATTCCTCTAGTGGTTTTGTTTGAGTAATTAAATGGGACGTAATGGCTGCATAGCTGTTGCTTTTGCTGCTGCTTAAGTGTTATTCCTGAAAATAATGGTGTTGCTTGATCTAAACTAGGATCACATAAAACTTACAAGTGCCAGTCACAAGTTCCACTGCTGTATGTCTTCATAAATAACAGTTCCTGTGGGTCAGTGTAAAAATATATTTTTAAAAAATCAGAAGAATAAGTGGTTACCTCCTCATAGCATAAGGTGTTGCTCTTACAGGGAGCAAGACCTTTTCTGTTTTTCACATCACAAGCTTTTCTCAGCCTGACAGCATTTAAGAGCTTGACTTGGGTCAATGACACCAAAGACCAGGCTCAGTTTTGATGGATGCTTGTGAGCTTTGTCTAAGTCAGTGTGAGAGAGTGGTGTAATGTAAATGAGTTTGCATCTGAATTTTTTCTATGACATTAGTTTTCATCCCTGATAGAATTTATCCCTTGCTTACTCCTAAGTTTAAAAAAAAAAACTTGCATGGATGCTTAAAGGCCACTGAAAGAAGGGACTGAGAAGCAGCTCTACCTGCAGATGAAACTCTTGACTAATCTTAGTACAGAAGCAGAGCTGGAGGCGTATCTGTGAACTAGAAAGGGGAGCAACTGCATCACAGGAACACTTTCTGCGACCTGCAAGGAACAGAAGCTTGTCAGCTAAGCTTTTATTGGACCAAACTCCATCTTGAAACACACTTTCTAGCTCTTAATGCTGGAAAGTAGGGAAAACAGGGAAAGGAGGAGAAAACAAGCTGTAGATTCAGGTATTGTTGTCAAATAGAGATCAAAGGCAGGGACTGATTATTTCTGTTCCTGTAGAGATATGCAGGCAAGCTAATAATTTAGAAACAGATTCCTGCAGGTCTTGAGGTTACCACAGATCTTTCCAATTCTTTGGGGTTTTTTGATTGCCTTTATAAGAAAGGTGAGAAAAAGTGCATTTGTGTGGGAGGAACTTCCTCCTGTCCATTGTTGCACCCTTCATGGGAACTAAGTTGGAGTACAGCTCACACCCCTAGTACTAGTGATGGAAATCTTGAAGCCATTTGGGAACAGCTATAAAGGAATCTTAAGTGTTTGTGGGCAGAAAAGATGAAAGAGCATGGGTATAAGTGCCTACAAAATATATTTGTACTTAATATGAGGGCTGTATGCCCAAGTGTTACAAGCACTAAATGCTGTGGTGTGCTGTGCTAATTGCTGTGGTAACTGCTCTGCCTGATTGACTTCTTGGGGAATGGGAAGTGGAGGTGAGGAGATGATGGATAGCAGATGTGAGAGGGCAGCCTACTATTCCTTCTAACTTATGGATCCAAAACTCTTCCCTGAGGTTGAGGTACTGGTCAAAGTATCATGAAAGTAAAGCAGCAACGGTGTTTATCGTGTCTTGCAGTGGTTGGGGGAAAATGAGTCAGTTGATCACAACAGGGATGAAATACTTTCCAGACTGTAGATTTATCTTGGTGGAAAAAACCCAAATCCTTTTGGTTTTTACCCTTGGCATCACTTCTAACCCCAGGACATCTCCATTCCAATCTTCATGCTTCAGCACCTAGCTCAGACTGTCCTCCTTCTGAAAGCCTAGGAGCCTGGACCTCAAAATAGGAGATGATCCCTTTGTTTCTTCCTCTCCGAAAGCTCATCCCTTAAGGACCAGGGATTAAACACTTGTTTTTGGTTAGGTAATATGCTATAAAATTGTATTGAGTAGTAGTTTGTGATCTCAAAAAAGCTTACACTTTTAACAGTAAGTGTTCATAAATCAAACTGAAATTATGTGCCGGGAGGTAGTAGTCAAAAGTTCTTTAGTGGAGCAGAAAAGCATGTCGGAAAGAAAATCTGTGCAGGCAGGTCAGAGGAGTGGAGAAGAAAATTAAAAGACCAGTTTGAGGCCATTGTTAAATAATGAAAGAAAAGGACAAAGGAAAGGAGATTAGAATATGACACACTTTCTTCTGAGCTTTTTGTTGCTCAAAAATGTTTCACCAGGAAATTGTAAGTACATATGTACTTTTATCTGCAATGAATAGTTGCGTAGCTGTCCTTTGCATTTGCAGTACAAGACTAATCTCTTACAAAGCCCCAGCATTCACTCTATCAGTTTTTCATAGTTTGTAGAGCGTAGTGGAACTGCCTTATGCATGTCTTCCTCACCATTTGCCATGAGAGAAATCCTATCGCAGCTGCATTAGTTGTGGCAGCATGTAACGCTTTAAAAAAGTGTACTTTGAACACTTTGAATGCAGTCGCACAGCTAAAAACAGACCTGTATTGCGTGTGATCCTACTAACTTGCTAATATGGTTCATAGATTGGAACTTTGGGGTTTAAAATCTTAACTCAAAATTGATAAAAAAAATAATAAAATAGCTAGAGCAAGGACAGGTTATAACCTAGGAGTAGGGCCATGCTTTAATTACTTTTGCGTAGTCCTGACCTGCTTGCTTTCTTATAATTTAATTTTTGAAGTGGTTTCCATATGCTGTTTATTGAAGCAAGATTATGAAGGATTCTGTCTTGGTGTGCTCGAAAGTCCTAGAGGTCATCTTATCTGGCAATGGTACAGCTTTATTTTTATATTGTGTCATTCCCTACCAGTCTCTGGATAATAATATTGCCATCTATTCCTTGAAGGTTTTGTCTGCTGGGATGGGAATTAACATTCTTTACTCTCTTTTTGAACATGTATACTATTAAAAATATTGTACTATGGAGCGAGTGCGCTTTTGCTTCACAGTTTTGCAGTGGAAGTCAGTTTAAAAGAAATTCTTCCCAAGTGGGCAAAAAGTATCTCTGAATACTGACTGTAGGCTTGTTCAGTGACTTGTAGACCCTGGTTGACAGATACAGGACCAGATGCACAAGGAGCTATAAGATACTGTATACATGAAGACATATTTATTAAGAAAGCCATTAAAAGACATTGTGTATAGCCAAAAAATCCAGTTTGACTGGCTACAACAATACACTGAAACTTGTCTAACTCTGAGTTATCACTACTTCAAATAAGAGATTAAAACAAAAGCTTGAAAATCAGTTTAAGGTAAAGCTTTGGGTGAGTAGGTGAGGGACAGATAATAAACTACTTGAATGATGTTGAAATAAAATTTATAAGAAAACATATTTCATGACACAGGGACTTTGTATGAAATCCTTGAGGGTGGGTAGCGCTGTTCATTGCAACATTCATAGGAGTACATTGGAGCACTTAGTCTCTCATCCAAAAAAGCTGGACACCAAGGTGTAAACGAGCTGCAGGTAGGAATGAATCTATTTTTTATATGGGTATAGCTTTACCAATTATTGATGTGCAGCCACAGCATGATATGACTTCTGCTTGGCAGTTATGAAAGTCTGTGTGAACTATGGAAGATTAAATGTGAATTGCAACTGGATGTGCAAGGAACACAGAGGCTACTGAAAGACTTCAGAGAGAGCTCCATGAGACCAGTCTAGTTTTGTTCACACCTCCCATGTGTGCCGCTTAGGAGTGCGCAAGCAAAGTAACTTCTGCATCTTTTGGATCACTTTTAGTTAGAAGAGAAAACCAGCTATGTTGCCTAGTACCCATTTCTGTGGTGGAGATTGTATAATGGTTGGAATAGTTTATCTTGTGCAAATTTTAAGTAGGCACATAAGTTTTGTTTTGCCTGATTGTAAATGAGTCCCAGGCAGAGTTAGATTGTCAATATGAGTTTTTAACAAACTTTTATCTAATTTGAACAGTGGAATTTCAAAAAGCCTGTGCAGGAAAGCCACAGGCAATTGGGGTAAAACAGCTGTGCATAGAGCATTACTAACTTTCTCAGGAGAACTTGAGCAGTCCTACAGAGTTGCGTCAGTTCTGAGTTACTTGTTAAACATCAAGCTCCTGTATCCTCAGAACAGTTTAATAAAATGAAAGCACAGAGGGCTCCATTCTGTCATCTCAGGTGGGATGCCAATATACCTCTGCTGTCCTTATCAAAGTAACTGCATTTCACCTCGATGCCACTTAAGGCCTGGAGAACCCCAAGGCAGGACAGTGGTCAAAGCTTGGGTAGGATGAAGCACAGGAGTAAGCACTTGCATCTATAAAACAGTTTTCAAGCCAATGCATTGATAGAATGTTTCTTCTGCAGGAAAATTAATTTGTGTATAACTGATACATAACTTTCTAACCTGGCTGAACAGTGAGCGATCGGTGAGTGATACTGCGCACAAAAAGCTTTAGCGAGTACTTGGTACAAGGCTGATGAGCTGCCACAGCTGCTTGTAAACCTGCTGAGCATTTTTTCACTGAAGACTTTTTGCCACTGTTGTTGTACTTCCACCTTCTTTGGTCTAAAATTAGAGCCCAAACTAGAAGGGGAGCAGGGAGGAAGTCAGTGTGCTTTGTCAGTCACTAGAGTTGCCTTTTTTTTTGAGGCAACTAAGAACTGGCTTCAGATGTTCTTGGCCGCCTCCTGTCTTTTACAAACTATGAGATATGGTGGAATTATGTCTCCAGCTTTGTAGCACAAAGGAATAAAGTATGTTTTAAACAGTACATAAAGCTGTCAGAGTGCAGCATAAGCTCATAACAGTTTGTCTTTGTGATGACCGATGGGCTCTCATGTAGCTAGGGAACAGTTGGACTGAGGCAACAGCAAAACTGTGTGGAGAGCTGATAGTTGAGTGGCAAACTCAATGTCACTGATTAAATACTTTGTCTTTACAGGTCGGGTTTCCTTTTTCACCTCTGGATCGGAGAACCTTCATCGGGTGGAAAAAGTTCACTGGGGCACTCGCTATGCCATCACCATCTCCTTCACTTGCAACCCAGACCATGGCATTGGAGATCCAGTCTTGCCGTAGTTCCTCTGGGGATGGAACATGAGGTCAAATGGAATGAGAAGCCCTGCAAGAGGAGAGGAAAGAGGGAGATAACATCTCTTGTAACCTCACATTCAAATAGAATTTCCCAGCTGTATGAATACATTGTAATATGTTTTGTTTTCAAATGTCTTTTTCGATAAACATTGCCTTAAAGACCATCTAAAATTTGGTGTATTCTGAAAATGGTTTGTCTTCATGTCCTAAAGAGACAGGCTACAAAGAACAGTCCTGGAGTGGGCTCTTTTTTTCTTTTAAATTCTCAATCTTGGAGACAAACCATCTTTTCAACCAGCCTTGATATGACTCCCCACACTGCTGTTACCTGTTTAATTAGTCTCTTAAGTTCCTAATGGGGTGTAGAAAACTTGACCTAAGTTAATAGAGCAAGATGAGTGTTACTCTTGAACATACCTTCTGTTGAGGAATGTATTTTTCCTTAGCATGGGCATTACACCTGTGGTTGGACTACTGGGACTTACTTGAACTTTTTAAAATTTAATTACAACAGGTATTTTCTGCTACAAACTGGGATGAGTTTATACAAAGTCAGAAATACAATTCTCTGGTTAACCAGAAAACTTACAGCTTTTTGGATTACAAATGCTGTGGTGTGCTAGGGAGTCTCTCGGCATTAGATCCTTCTGATCAGAATGCAGCGTTCCCAACTCATCTCACTTGCTCTGAATCCAGATGAAAATGATCAGTCTTCCTGCTGGAAGCCCAGAGTTAAGGCTAAGCTCTTTGTAGAGATGCTTTGACCGAGTAACCCTCTACGTAAGTAAATGCCAAAAAGGAGAGCTGGGCAGATGTAATCAGACGGTCCTCTGGATTCTTCTGAGCATTCATCAATACCTAATTCCCAGGTAGGGTTTGCGAGAGGAACAGCTGAGAAAAAAGCCAGATTTGCTGTGGTTTTCCATGTGCCAGTTCTGGCCTCCTTAGACTCAATCCTGTGAACTTTGGCTTGCTCTTGGAAGGCTGGCTAGCAAAACCGTGTGGACTGTGGTATGTGGGGTCTGAGGGAAACTGGTGTCCACCTACTTTTTAAATTGATATCGTCTTGAGCTGGAGCTCAGTAATAGAACTTCTTGGGCCCAACATATGTTTTCAATGTAATCTTTAGACCAAGTTGAAGGAAGCTTGGTTTTCTTTATTGTTGATGTAACTACAAATCATGTGTTGTAAATCCAAAACAATGTTTTATCTGCTTCAGAAAGTTCCTCAATAGCTTTTTTTGGACTCCTCTCTTTTCAGTTTAGTATGAAGACTTTTTTTCTATGAACTAGGACCATTAGTCTGCAGTCTTCCTTGAATAATAAACTGCAAGGACTTCAGAGAAGAGGGGATGATTGCATTACAGTACAGATAAAGTAAGAAATGTGTAATCTTGCCAACTACCTTGCTTTTGTATTACAAGCAAAGATTTTTGCAGGTCAGCGTAATAAGTAAATGGTAAGAAAACCTATTTTTCTCAATCAAATTCTGAAGCAAACATGTTGAATTGTTTTATTAATAGTCTAGATAATTTCTGTGAAACACTTTGAAAATCTGGAAGTGTGCTTTGATTTTTTTTTTTATTTTATGCAAACAGTTTTCATTAATCTATCCTTTTATGGAAATAATAAGTATTGGGGGATTATACTGGAGATAAATATAAAGAGCAATGATGACAAGGATGCTTGGATGTGTTATACTGTGAGCTCATTTGGTGCACCAGCATGATTAGACTTCTGTAATTTAATTTCTTTGTTCTCAAACCTGAAAAAGACTTCCTTGTCCATGCTAACAGGGAAGAATTGTTAAAAACAGCTGGATGCTAGGAAATAATAAAGTCAGTTGGGTTCCTTGTCTAAGTACTTGTCTCAAAGCCTGTTAATTCCAAGAAGTCTGCGTTCCACCCAAGTTGTAAGTCGATATGCAGGCAGACCAAGATCACCAGAAACTGCTTTACTGGCTTAAAACGTAATTCCTCATGTTACCTTGAGATTTAAATGTAGAGGCTTTTCTGCAAAAAATAGTGGTGAAATTGAAATCTGAATGGACCTGCGTGGTTTCGGGTTGCAATTCTCCAGGTTGAGGTCCCATGTTCCAAATGTCTTAATTTCACTGTAAGTCCTATCCCTGCTCTGCAACGCTGTCGGATAAATTGCTTTGCTGCTTTTAAGTGTTTCTTAGTCACTTCTGCCTGTCGTGCAGGCTTCGAGTTGCACTAAATGAAAAGTGACACTTTTGGAGCTGCCCTCTCTAAAATGCTGCTCAACTCGATAATGGTAGACCACGGAGGGAAGTCTCAGCTAACGTCCTCTTGGATTTTCATCTTGTGAAGATCCTGTGCATCGTTACATCTCCTGAACATGGTGCATCTCTCACGCTATGAATTGACTGTCATTCAGAAATAAAATCCAGATGGTATTTGCTTAAAAACTCCAGAAGACTTCAGTAATGTGTTCAGTATGATCACCAAATGTGGGGAAAAAAAAAAAAAAGTGCTAGTACCTGGTAAGAGAATTAATCTTATGAAAGTGGTATAGTAATTAACTATGCTGTATGTTTCACTACCAACCAATTTTTCTATTTGAAGCTTCACTATCTGGACTACTAAAAGCAATATGTAGATCTATGAAGAAATTAAACAGCAAATGAGAAAGTACGGAGCAATCTAAAAGATCTCGGAATCATAGAATGGTTTGGGTTGGAAGGGACTCTAAAAGATTATCTGGTTCCCACCCCCTGCACCGGGCAGGGACACCCCCCACCAGCCCAGGGGCCCAAAGCCCCATCCAGCCTGGCCTTGGGCACTGCCAGGGAGCCAGGGGCAGCCACAGCTTCTCGGGGCACCCTGTGCCAGGGCCTCAGCACCCTCCCAGGGAAGGATTGCTGCCTCCCAGCTCAGCTCCAGCTCCCCTCTGTCAGTTCAAACCCACCCCCTTGGCCTGTCCCTCCCTGCCCTGGAACCAGCCCCTCTCCAGCTTTCCTGCAGGCACTGGGAGGCCACAATTAGGTCTCTCTGGACCCTTCTCTTCTCCAGGCTGGACAAGCCCAGCTCCCTCAGCCTGCCCTCGTAGCAGAGGCCCTGAACATAGCCTCCAGCAGGAAAACAGCAACTGCAGAAAGGCTGCTGCTCCTGGGGCAGAGTGGAACTTCCAGGATTCGCTGATCATTAGAAATAAACTTGGCTCAATTTATTTTAGTCCACTTAAATATCCTGAATAACTTTTTATTAAGGGTATCTCTTCCCAGTTCTTGACAGATTGTTCTGAAGTTGAAATACTTTAATTACCGTCTGTCCTCTTGCAGGTTCAGCCTGCCTGTTGCTACTGGGAAATGCAGTGCTTTTTTTTTTTCTTAGAACTCCGCTCATGCTGAGGACAGGATTTCTTCTGTTAGTCTGATGCCAAGCTGCTGCAGACAAGTGCTCTTAACTGAACAAACTGGGATGGCAGAATTTGGCTTGATGTTTCCCTGTTGTGTGAGAACCTTTCGGAAGAGCCCTCGTGGTTCAAAAAAAGTAAAGAAAGGTCAGTAGGTGTTCAGTGTGAGCTGGGGCTAAGTCCTGACAGTAAATTTACAGGCTTTGTTACAGGTATTTGGGAATGTTGATTTGTTTTTTTGAAAGAAAACTATTTGTAAGGAGAGGTAAAGCCTGTTTGTGTGCGAAGTCCCAGGGCAAACTAGAAAATAAGGCAGGAGAGCAAGCGAGAGTTGAAATGCCTACGAAGAGATTGAGTGAAGCTTCCTGAAGACTTCTGTGCCACTGTACTACTCCTAAAACTTGCTTTCCAGTCAAAGTTTTTGGGGAATATCTGGAAATTTTGTAAAATTAACAGGTATGTGATCAGATTAGGTTTTTAGTATAAACCTAGTTTTCAATCCTGTGGCATGCATTTTATTTTAAATTTTTATCCTTTATGACAGGATTCTAGGAACTCAGAGTGGACTTCTTGGCATTTCTCATGTATAAAACTTTGATTGTGTAAGCAGTCGCAGAATCATCGTGGTTTTTAATTCCTCATAAATCATCTGGAGGTTTGGAAAGGTACATTTATGTTGAGGTTTTCCCGAATATGTATTGTCCACCTGAAATATTTCTGGACTTGAAATTCCTTAAGATAGAGCTTAGAATGTTTCCTGGAATACTCAATTTACAAAATTATTTTAATTTGGATTTATAGCAGAAATCTAGCTTGATGTCTTATTTTTAAGGTCAACATTTATCTCAACAGGATACTTTCTGAGGCTGTAGCACATAATGTGCACTTTAAAATAAAACTGTATCTGAAATAGTATTGATAATGACTATGCTGTCAAGAAAATCTGGGTTTGTTTCTTCTTCAGTTCCAATTCTTGGTACTTTTGAATTTCTCCTTTAGAGCTTTCCTTTCCCAGTAAATAAAGATGACTTTGGTTTTAATACAGAGTTCCTCACATTCCTCCTATAATCCAGATATCCTTACACAGTGTTTATGTGTGAAATGGATCTAACATGCACACGTGTAGCTTTGTGCAACGTTTCTGTCTTGTCTAAATTCTAGGAATAAAACCAGGAAATCTTGCTGGAGGTCAGGGCTCTTTGGCGGGGGGGAAATACAACCAACCACCCTCTTTCTCTTCCTTCCCCAAGCACAAAAAAACTCCAACCAACCCCCGATTCTTGTCTTTCCTTTTTGAGTCTCTTGTGTGGAAATCCAACCAAGCATTCCAAGAACAGCAGAGGAGTTATTTCCTTTCTGGACCGCAGGTGGCTCTGGCATGCATCGATCATCTCAGCCTCGTTCAGAAAGGCAGCCGCCTCAGGAAATCCAGGTAAGAGAGACATCATAAAGCGGAGTGTCGATGGCTCCTTGTAGAAGTATTGTGAAGAGCCATAGCATACCCTGTCGTACCTGTTTTTGTAAACCTCCTTAAGAAGCCAAAAGCTAATTTTTATGTCATGTTTGCTGAAACTTGCTAGTCAACTCATTTAACTCTAGTTACCCCTAGAGTATCTCTGTAGGCACTTTTTATCTTCCGTAGGAGCGTTAGTGGCTTGTATTGAAGCTTTTCAGGATGGACTGTCCAAGGAAAATAGCTCTGTCCTATTTCCAAACTGTGTGTCTTCCTCTGATTCTGTCCATCACCTCCCCTCAAATCACTTATTTCATCTGTCGGTTCTGGCCCGGGTGCCTGTGGCCTGCGTTGAGTAGGGTATATAAGCTCAGTCCACTGTTTATTTGTAGACTGCCTTGCTAGAACTGCAAAGGCACTAGCTTTTCCCCTACGATGCTTTTAGCCCATGCAGTGTATTAATCTAAGAAGAATTTCTTACGGCAGTGAGACAACGAAGTGTTGCTCAATTTTTAAGGTTTTTTTAGAACCATAAGAACGTACAAAGTTTTACTCACTTTGTAATCCTTCAGTTGCGGAGTAGGAGATACGCACCTGCTCCTCAGTACTTTCCATTGAGGTTCTACTCCGCCTTTTCGTGCTCACACAGTATCTGGAAATCTAGTCCTCTCCCTGCTCATTATACAGACATTTAGTTGGGGATCTTGGTCCATTCAGACCACATGGCAGGCAGGAAGAATCTCATTTCTCTGCCCCACCACAGGCACAAAATAAACGCATGCGGATTTCTGAGTGCCCAGCTGAAAGCACGCAGCTCGGGAGGTGATGAAGGCACTCACTCACAGCACGCTTATTAGTGCCGAGAGCCTTGAAGTCTTCCATGGTCACAGCTGACTGCCTGCTATCTTTGAGCCTTGGTATTTTCATCTCAACAACTGGAATTTGAGACCTCTTGACTTTGTTTTCTAAATACTTTTCGCACCTCCGGATGACTTGTGAGTCAGTGAGTTCCAGCATGCTGCAAAAATTATCACTTTCAATACAAGTTAAGCACGTCTCGCCTGTGTAGCTAAGATTTATCTAGGCTTTGGAGCAGGCCATTAAAATTTGTCCTCTTCCTAATCATTCCCCTTTAATTAAATACTGCAGCCATAAAGCATGCACAGACGGGCAGTAATCGAAAGCCCTTCCGTAGCTGGGTTGTACAGGGAGACACTTTAGAGATGTTCAGGTCTAAATTAAATATTCTGTCCTCCGGTCAGGCCAGCTTTGTGCCTCGCAGGATCCTGGGCAGGGCAGAAGCGAAGGGGTTTGACAGAAGCTGCGCTGTTCGCCTGACTGCCCTGGAGAGGGAGGTTTTAACGGTGCTGGAACTGTGTGCGCGCTTAGAGGGCTTCTATAGTAAAGTTACAAACATGGCGGGGGGGATGGGGAACAGTAGTAGCCTCTTATTAGACCATTTGACAGAATTGAAGGAAAACCACCAACAACATTGAGAGCAGCCCTGTGGAGAGAGGCTTGGGGGTTCTGGTGGACGAAAGGCTCGACATGAGCCGGCAGCGTGCGCTGGCAGCCCAGAAGGCCAACGGTGTCGTGGGCTGCATCAAAAGAGGCATGAACAGCAGGGCGAGGGAGGGGATTGTCCCCTCTACTCTGCTCTTGTGAGACCACCCGTGCAGTCCTGCATCCAGCTCTGAGGCCCCCAGCACAGGAAAGCTATGGACCTGTTGGAGCGAGTTCAAAGGAAGCCATGGAGATGATCCAAGGGCTGGAGCACCTCTGCTATGAAGGAAGGCTGAGAGGGCTGGGGATGTTCAGCCTGGAGAAGGCTCCAAGAGACCTCACTGTGGCCTTTCAATACTTAAAGGGGTCTTATAAAAAGGATGGAGCGGCACTCTTTACTCGGGTAGATCAGGATCGGACAAGGGGCAATGGTTTTAAACTAAAAGACGATGGATTGAGATGAGATGTGAGGCAGCAATCCTTCCCTGGGAGGGTGCTGAGGCCCTGGCACAGGGTGCCCCGAGAAGCTGTGGCTGCCCCTGGATCCCTGGCAGTGCCCAAGGCCAGGTTGGATGGGGCTTTGGGCAGCCTGGGCTGGTGGGGGGTGTCCCTGCCCGTGGCAGGGGGGTTGGGACCGGATGATCTTTTAAGGCCTCTTCCAACCCAAACCATTCTATGATTCTATGAAAACAAAACCAGAAAGCTTTAAACCTTAAAGCCTTGTTTTTAACAAATGAAATGGGGTGAATGAGGAAGTGGATTGATTAACTTAAAAAGTAAATGTCATTGTCTGACCAGCAGCTGAACAAGGTTGTTGAACCTTAGTTTTCCTTCCTTCTAGTGGTGGACAGGCACGTGGGGGATGGACATGCAGCAGGGGAGAAGGCTCAGCTTGGTGGTTAACCTGCCTCCTGAGGCTGCAGCCACTACTTGCTCCAGACACCCATCGCTACTTCCTGAGCGCTGTTGAGGGCTTGTTTGTGGTACAGAGAAGACAAAGGTGGGAATAGGACCAGGATATTGCAAAATCTTTTGAAATGAGTAAGATTTTAGTTCTCTAATAGTGATGGCAAGCCTGCGGAATGCATTTGGAGCAGTCCAGCTACACCAGCCTGTATGACTTAGCATACAAGTGTTTTCCAGTTGGGATCAAGGCCCTGAAAGGCGAGGGCAGCATGTGTACATCTGAGGGAGCTTTATTCATGGCCCATGCCAGTGATCCAGGTTCCTATCAGTGCAACATGTAACCTCTGTCTCTAAATTAGCTGCCTTGAAATTGAGAAATAGTGTTTTGTTGGGAAGAACCCAGGTGTGGAAAGAATGCTTGGCTTAATGAGCTCTTCTAATCTCAGTCTCCTTCGAAGTACTAGCCTGACCATAAATATTGAGCTAAGCTCCTTTTAGAGATAATAGCCAAGAATGCTTCCTAACCACACGAGGATTTAGAATTCCTGAACAGCTAAAAAGCGGAAACTAATCTGAAATATGAAAGCTCCATAAACCCAAGCATTTTGCAACACTGATGTATTGCAGCTAAAAGCCGACCTCTGTATTTGGGCACAGGCTTAAACCAGCTCTCGGCAGGGATTTGTACAAGTGGCTCGGGTGAAGATTGCTAGTCCTCTGTGTTTCTACAAAGTAAGTTTTAGATTGTTATGGTACCCAAGTTAACTGCAGCCTTTTTCTAGTCTTAATCCTCCTTGTGGACTGCTCCTGTTCACATCTGATAGCAGGGGAAGGTCTCTGCTGGGCTGGTGCCACCAGCCTGCAGCTACCTCCCGTACCCCGGTGTAGATCCCCGGCAGCTGCTGGGGTGTCAGCTCAGCTGCACGTTTCTCCTTTTAGGAGACAGTTACTCTAAACAGTGGAGATGGTGTTTATCCTTGGGGCCAGGACTCCGTCAATTTGTCCAGTTTATGTTGGGAAGAGGCAGTAAAACTGACGCTTACAAGAATTCTGACGGCACACGCTCTGGCACAGGAAGCCAAGAAAACCCTAGTGTCCCTTGGCCCCTCACAAGGTGGGCGGTTGAGACCACCCCAGGAGGAGGTTCAGGGTATGGTGGGGGCTGAATGGTGTGCTCCAGCTGTCAAATCCAAAATTCAGTCAGCTACTGGGATGGGGAGGACGCATCTGCCAGATCTGGACACTCTAAGGAGGTGGTGGCAGCAGAAAAGATTCTGTGGGGGAATGGGAGATAATATTTGAGCTCTTTTGTTGGACTCAGCAAGACATTCCATGTGACGGGCAGGGTGAGACCCATGTTCCTGCTGCTGAAGAGGTGCTGAGAAGGAGCAAATGCTAACTCCAGATAACAGAGTGCTGAATGGCAAGGTCTAACATCCCAAATGACACTTGATGGGGATCGGTACCACATGGGTACACGTGATGGGGAAAGGGAAAACCAGCTGGCCCAGGGATTCACAGAGTGGGGGATCCCATCATAAGAAGAGAGTGTAACAGTTTTTTAGACATTTCACTTGGTGTTGAGGGTTCAGATCAGTTGCAGCACTTCTCCAGCCGTACTCTGCCGACAGTGGTCTGTAGTTGTTGACTTTTTGTAGCTTCTTGGGTACCGGTAAGGAAAGGAGGCTGACTAGAGAGGCAGAAAATTCCTGCTGCCCTGGTGTGCTACAGAAAGATGCTTTGACAGGGATACTTAGCAGGAAGAAAAGATCCTGACAGCATTGCTGTCATCCTCTTCCTGACATAGTACCTCCCAAATTCAGCAGAAAACTTAAGGAATGGAATCAGCATGTGGCTGCCTTGGCGGCACAGAAACCTGGCTTGATGCCCAGCAGGAATGGCCAGAAAGCACAAAGGCAAGGCTGAATGATTAAAACAGATTTTTTTAAAATTATTTTTTTATTTTTAATTTAAAGCTCTTCTAGAACTTGATAAGTTAATTTGCAGAAATGTTTTGCATAAAGCTTTACGTTAAAGCAGGGTGTTTCAGGAAGAATAGTTAGAAGAACTTAGTTAATGAACCATTTTTGGTTAAATACCACTCCCTTGGCAAGATACGTAGGAAGACGGATGAGATCTGTGGCTGTCTGGCAGCGTGACTGAAGCCACACAGTGTCCCTGGGCTGAGCTGTACCCTGGTCTTCCTAAAAATCACTGCTCTGGGAGTGGAAGTGGCCCCAAATACACCAACATTAACCCTGCAGGGCAGAATGTATGTGGTGCTCATGAAAATAAGGGCAGGGAATGAAGCAAAGTCACTTGCTTGGTTTCAGGCAGCTGCTTTATTGCTGTACTATTTAATTGTTTTGCTAAAGTAGATGTCTCAGCCTTATTAATTTAGAAGAAATTACTGATTGAAAACACTAATTGTAACCCGTATGTTAATTTGATTCGTTTTTCTCGGGGGCAGGGTGGGAATATCCCGTAACACTTCTCTACTTCAAATCACAGGGTCTGTTGAAGAGCTGCCTTATGCCTTGCACTCTTTAAAAAAAAAAAAAAAAGAAGAAAAAAAGACAAAAAAAGAAGAATATATAAAATCAACTAGATCCCACCACGAGCTTCCTCATCTCCTCAGCAGCCCAGACTCAGAATGGATGAGCTCCATTAATTTGGAGCAATTTGGCAAAATAGTCAATTAAAGACCCAGCGGAGTAATCAACTAGTTATCATTCCAGATCATCTGTTCTGCCTGCTTGAGAGTTACAACCCTCGACGGGTTTGGATTCCATTTCATTCAACAATTTTGTAACCAGAGGTAACTGCAGAAATGACGTAGCTTCGTGCTGCTGCAAGGAGGCTCTCAAGGTTGTCAGGTTTTAAAAATCAACCTGCTCTGGCTTTTCTGGTTTGCAGAATTTATTCCAAAAAACCTGTTTTGGTTTTTTTTGTTTTTTGTTTTTTTTTTTTTCCTTTTTGCAGCATTTAAACTGAAAGCGAAATCCAAGAAGTTCATGGATGCCTTTCTAAAAGGCTGGTTATGTCTCCAACCATACAAACCTGGCTAATTCTAATGTCTTCTCCCTAACAGAAAAAATAAGCTTACTTCAATCTAAAGTGTGTTGTGAAGGATGAGGCTCAGCACAGCCTCTTTCTCCTCTTTTTGTGTGTAGTGCAGACAGCATCAGAGGAGCCGCCAGCTCTTGGAGGCTCTAAACATTTTTCACTTTGGAATTGCAAAGGGGATAATTCTGCCTGTGGTCTGCAAGGGTTTCAAGCCTTGGCTTTTTCTTTTTTCTGAACATCTGCGGTTGACTCCCCCGCTGGGAGGAGGGTACGCTTTTCACCAGTATGTGCCGCCTGACAGCCAAATCCCAGGGGTGTATCTGCGGTGGTCGTTACACCTGACTGATACTGTGCATGAAGAGTATCACGGGTTAATCTAGGACAACAGATAAATACCCAAAGCAAAAAACTTACTTAAAACCTGTTCACTAATTGTTTAAAATTAAGTTGTACTCATCTTAAGTCAAATGCCACTTCCCATTTATGTCGTTCCCTCAAAACTCTCCCAAAATTCTGAATTCTCATACCGATACTTGACATTCTTGATGCAACAGTAAAGACATGACAATAAGCTGTAAATGCCTTTTTTTTGTTTGTTTGTTTTGAGCCTTGCAGACTCCCCAGAGCCCCTGGAAGTTAGTCCAGACTCCAGAAAGCACCCTCTGGGTGATAAACTTGCTTCCTAAGCCTTAAATTATCAAAAACCTCAAGCAGAAGAAACACGTGCCCACCAACTGTGTTAGATCAGCAGCAACAGAACCGTGACAAGGGCTCGAACGCTTTTCTCCTGCTCGCACCCACTGGGCTCCAGTAAATGCTCCTCCTCTGCCATTCTGTCTGTAATCACTTTGTGCAGCAGATGGGAATTTGGTCCCGAAAGTGCCCAAGTACTTACAGATGAGTTGTTTGTAATTAAACATCTCACTGGAGACTGGTGGCAGCTTCAGAGAGATCTTAATGCCCACGAAGCCAAACGTGGGAGCATCAGAGCTAGCAGGGAATAAGGACCAAAGCCAGGACGCCTCAAGCTGAAGAGCAAGTGCCATCTTGATGACTGAAGTCAAGGACTCGAGAGAAAGCGTTCCTGCTTCCCCCCGCCGCTGTGGGTAAGCAAAGGTTTTCGGATCCGGAGAAGGTGAGCACTGTTTTGGAAAGCTAAATTTAGCAGAGATTAAACGAGTTCTTAATTAACCAAATATTCCCCCTGCTTGCCTTTCCAAATTATTCAATAACTGAACAATTATAATGAGCTCAGCAAGTAATTGCTATCCATTCCAGGCGCTGCCCTCGCCAACTGCAGCCTTCGAAGCCACCAGCTGTTAATGTGTCGGGAAATGAAGTCTGTGAACTGTGAGTCAAATAATTGAAAACTGAACGGGGAAAAAAAAGAAACCAAACCCACAGGTTCAGAGGCAGCGTAAGGAAAACTGCTGCCCCACGCTGAGTCCTGAAGTGTGCGGTCCCTTCCAGCCTGAAGATCTATCGTAAGAGCTGTAAGTGTGGATTGAAGCTGCAGTACTATGTTTTCGTGGATGCTCTGGCAAAGATATAAAGCTTCCCGATGATTTTTCCTGCCTCACAAGGCTTTACAAAGCCTCCTTGGGGTCTAACGTGCATCTCTAGAGGGAAGCCGCTGCCTTGCTCACTGACTGGAAAGGAGAAAACAGAAGGTAAAGCCCAAATCCTCTGAGAACACAACTGTTAAAGGTATTTCTAGTTGCAGCGGGATAAAAGTTGTTGGATTGTGAATTCAGCCATTTACTGGTCTGAGCGATATTTTAAACAAGAACAAGCTCAAGTGCATTGAAGCTTTTCCCCCATGATTTTTAAAACAGATTTGAAGATGTTGTTTCACAAGCACTCCTTTTCACGGCCCATCAGTTGTAGTGGTTTAGCTGTCTGGAGGCGGACAGTGAATCTGATCGGGACAAGAAAAAATTATTTTTGGCTTGATTGGGAGGAAAAAACCAAACCACCCAACCCTATAACAGCTTAATCCTTTAAAGCCACAAGGCTGCAAAAACAGATGTACCAGCCTAAATGAGGGGACAGAGGAGGTTAAAGCTGGAGCAACTGTAAAGGAAAGGCTCGTTAAATTATACTCCTAGCTATGCAGCCTTAACTTCTCCAATGTAGTTGAAGGATTTGCTCACAGCAGTCACACTGGCAGAAACATGCCCGCTTTCCAATTAGCTTCTGGAAATCAATAGAGACTTCTGCCTTCTCTGCAGGCAACCTGAAACCACAGATTTGAAATTCAAGAGGAACGAAATATTCCCCAAAGCCTCGAAATTCTCCCTGGGGTATTACGGAGTCTGATGGGTGGTGGATTTAGGTATGGAGCAAAGCGAGGGTGGAAGCGGAGACCCTGGGAGAGACGGCAACTTGTTGCTGAGAAGGAAACATAACCCAAAGAAAGGACAGAACGTGCAGAGACAGGAAAAAAAGTAATTGTAAGATTGAAGTAAGAATGCCAAAGACAGCAACATGCTAAAAACAACCCCGTATTTCTACGGAACACATAACCTAAACAGTCACATTTGATCCATGATCTTTCTGTTAAAGCTCTCTTCGAGGTGGCCAGGAGATCCTGTCTATGGCGAGTGATGGGAACGCACATGGCTAAGGCAGATCCTGGGATAAAGTCTGTAATTATACATCGACCCTCCACAGACTGAGCCTCAGATGCATGCCTCAGAGCTCTGAGATAAACAGATCCTGAGGAATGTGACAGAAGATAAAAATGCCTATTAAGATGCTGCTTTGATGCTTTTTTTGAGATCTAAGCTAACGTGCTCATGGCAGCAAGCTTCACCGTTTCTTTCTGTGCCCCGACACTACCGGAGCGGCAGAGGCATCCCGCTCCTGTTGCCCCACGCTGCCTCTGTAACGCCTCACCCTGCACCGCCCGGGCTCGGTGCTTGTGGCAAAGTTCGCAGCCTCCCACGCCAGGTTTGCTTGCCAGCGCAGTAAATAGGGTAAGCAGCCAGGAGGACCTGCAGGGAAGTCAGACTGGGACTTGGCTGCACCTTGAACGTGACACGTGGCTGTGAGAGCAAAGGCCGGTTCTGCACCGAGATCCTGACAGGAGGGAAGAGGTCAAGAAGCCGTAAGGCTCGGGCAGCTGCCGGCGCCTGGGCGCGTGCTGTGCTGTCTCCTCTGGAGCCCGCTCAGGGTGCCCATCTCTCCCCCGTCCTGTTTCCATCCCGGGTGTAAAGGCGTGAAGCTGAGGTAGCATTGCCTTTCTAAGCCTCCTCTCAGCCTGAAGCAATTTCTCTGTGTTCTCATTAAGATTAGTGAGTAATTTAGTGTGAGATTAACTATTTCACTTTTGCCTTTTGCAGGTAATGGAGTTGCCTACACCCTTCTCCCCACAACTGAGACCTTGAGTTGGGGGATACATAAACAGTTTCCCGAGGCTCTGAAGTTATAGTTTTTCCTTGTCTTTTATTGACTAAACCCAAGACTTCTTACAGGTTTTTCCTTTGGAATTATAGAGAGAGATACTGAATACCCAGGGCACACAATGTCCGGTAAAGAAAATACCAACTTATGAAGGATGGAGATAAAACACCAAGTGATGCTCCAGCTCTGTCCCCATCCCTCCACTGTGGTCCCCTCTATTTAAGCCAGATCTGTAAGGAGCTTTTCCCTGAACGCTGGGCACCAGAGGCTGTGGAGCTTCACGTTCTCATCTGGCCCTAGAGAAGCTGCCACAAAGACAGAGGTGGTACTTTGAAGTTTGAGAAATGTTTGCCATAAATAAAACAAACAAATGAAAACAGCCAAAGAAAGTTACTCGGTTGTTATTTCCTCTGCTTCTGTTGCTGGGAATTACTCGTGCTGTGCCTCAGGCAGGCGGAGGTTCCTCGACAGATTTCATCATTCTAAAAAGATGCCAACAATAAAATGACAGGGAAGCTGTGCTGTGTTTAGCAATCGGTGAGGAGCGTTGGGATAATTCTTTGGATTCAGCCTCCTCTGCACCGTGATCCTGCTGCCGGAGCTGGCTGTGGCACAGGCTCTGCCTAGAAGGGATGCCCTGCCTCCACCTCCACTGACCCCAGCGCTCCCAACCTGTGATGTGAGGAATAAGAGGCTGCCAGGAGGTAAAGAAGAAAGATTTTGCTTCCCTACCCTGTCTCCAGCTAGGGTTTCTCACCCGAGGAGGGGCTTTAGGCGGGGTATTGATGACTGAAATGACGGTGCTTTTATCAGAAGACTCATTTCTGCCACGTTCCTCAGCCCAGCAGAACTGCCATTGCTGTGGGCTAGAAGATCATCTTCGCCGACCGGCCGCCACGAATCAAACCCAGAGAAGTTGTTCTGGTACACAAACATTTTCCCTGTCCAACCATTAATAGCTAATCCCAACCCAAAGGTAACCCTCCAAGGACAGCGTTTCCCTTCTGTACGTGGCACCTCTCATCCAAGGATCTCAAAACATTTCACACACATCAGTGATGCCTGTCACTGTTTCCTGGGCAGTTAATCACGAGCAGCACAGGAATAGGTGCAAGTCAGGGGTGATCCTGCACGAGAAGCTAGGACTTGGGATCCCCCCCGTTTCAGATAATCTCTCTCTTCCGCTCCGAAGGCGAGTGGTGCCTCGATAGGCATCTCCAGCATCAAAACCCGTGTAAATCTTTTCTGGATTTTATTAACTATCTTGCTCTGAGGCTGCCTGGGTTACTTATCAACAGCAGCAGTGCTTTTGGGATGAATGGCCTGCGAGTCCCCACCAGCAGATGATGTGAAGGAGGATAAATATATACACGTGAGTGGGATCAGATATCCGCTGCTACCGCGAGGCCGGCGGGTGCTGCAGCCTCCCCATGCCCTCCTGCCGTCCCTGTAATCTGAACACTGCCCAGGGGCAGAAAGCTGCTTTCAAAATGCCGTGGCTGGGGCAACTGGGGCTCCAGCTGATTTTAGAATAATGCTGTTCCCGTAAGATATTCCCTTCTGCAGTTTTAAATGAAAGGGGAAAGAAAGAAAAGATCTCTTGCAAAGAAAAAGCAGAAACTCAATTTAAATCAGTGGTTACCGGGATTGTGAGTGGTGTAATGCTGGGAGCTGGCTGTCCGTCCCCGCTCCCCAAAGGGAGGATGCTGCAGGAGCTGGTACTGGGCACAGCTTGTCTGGTGGGACCCGCATGGCCCTGAAGGTTTAGGGGTGTTCTCTCTACGTGTGTCTTCAAGAGTGCTACTGTCTGTCCCCTTTTAGCATTACTCCATTACAGCTAATTTAGCTTCTCCATCCTCCAGAATTTTGAAAGATAAGCTCAATGTAGCCTGAGAAGTTAATTGCTATGTAGTGCCTTTTCCTGGGAGGCTTCTTGCAAGAGCCAGCCTTGTGGCTCTCAAATGTCAAGCTGACATTTAAAAAAAAATAAAAGCCGTAGAAGTGCTGTGAATTTGATGGGTGCCCCTGGTGAGGTCTGCGGGAGCGTGTGTATGAAGCAGTAACTGTCTCCAAAAGGCGGTGTTTATGGACACACCACATTTACCTTCAGGAATCTCCCTTGCTTTGTTTGGATGAAATCATGTTTGGTTTTAGTTAAGAATTCAGGAGCTGAATTCAAAATGCTAACGGGAACGCACAAGGAAAGGCTAACGGCAGCTCAGAGAGACGCTGGCCTAAACGGGCTGAAACAAACGTAGCAGATTTTATTTCTCCAGCATTAGCACTGCTTTGGTTTTAGAATTGTATCCTCTGCCAAGCACAGCTAATATTGCTGGGTGGTTTGATTTTGCAAAATCTTGTTTGCTCCTTTCTTAACTCGTCACCGTGTTTCTCACTGAAGAAGCATTCCTAGTGTTTACAAAAAGGTTGCGCTTAAATTAAAACTTCGATAACAAACGGAGAGAGCCAGAAAAGCAGAGCCCAAATGCCAGAAGAATTCATCAGGGTTCATTTCTCCCTTTCCTCTTTTAATTGTCCCTTCCTTGGGTGGGGGGACAAAAAGGAAAATGTTGCGGCAGTTTTGCTTCGGTACGTCCCACTGGGAACCTTTTCCCTGGGGACAGGAAGGCTCTGGCTGGGGCCGCAGATCACACAGCTCAGTTGTGACTGAGCTAGGGTGAAGTCAGTCTCCCCAAAGGGGACACCCAGCATGGGAGAAACTCAGTGCAGGCAGAAACCTGGATTCCTGAGCAGAAATATTAATAATTTTCAACAACTTTTAATGTGTGTCCTATTTAGGGTTTTAATATACCTCAATAACTTCTTCCAATGTCGGGTGTCTGACAGAAGCTCATCGTGTCCTGGAGCTTTGGCCGAGCGAGCCAGCAGCAAGCTCCTTCCTCTGCTCCCACAAGACTCAACCCGGACCATCCAAACCCTCCAGGTACTCTGCTACCAACTACACGTCCTTCCTCTCCGCCGTGCTTTAGATACATTCCCAAACAAGAGCAAAAAAGCTTGGATAATAATAATAACAACAATAACTTTAGAGGGTATTTCTATCCTGTGAAGCTGCTGCTACAATTTTGATGACAAAGCAATATATTTCTTATAAGCCACAGCAATTAACTCCACGTTTCTCTGATTCCCCAGAAAAACTTGAAACTAACAGTAAGAACCAAGATTATAAGGCAAAAAACCCCCAGCTGGGCTAAACTGCAGTTAGTCACTGGCTCTGGGGGTTTCCGTGGGTGCTGGCAGTGAGGATGCTGTGCAGAATGACAGGAATAAAGTTAATCTGGGTTCAGAACAGAAAGAAACGTGACAGAGGAAAGTCGGCACTCGGAAATAGGATTTCTCTTGACAACAGACTTTTCTCCTTCAGATGGTGCAGTAACATTATACTTTCAAGACATTAAATGCTATTATAGAGTTAGGTTGTGCCCTGCTTGTGTGAAACCACTATGTTTTAAAGCCTAAAATAAAAAGCAATTATTTTTTTTTTTCCTGAGACCTCAGGATGGAAGATTGCTGCTGCCACCAGAGGGACTCAGAAATACAACGGTAAAAGCCGAGAGCGGCCCCGAACCAGCCAAACTTCCCGGGAAAGACTTTCTGAGGATTTCTCAGGTGCTGTGTTATCTGGTCCCAGGGCTTGAGGGCTGGGCTGGAATATGAGGTTTGTGCCCTTTCTCCTCTCATGATGTTGATGGGGGACCAGGTGATGCACTCAGTCATCCTGCCTGTGCTCCTTGGTTAATGCAATGGCAAGCTGTGCTTTTTGTACCGCACAAGGTAAAAACACTCCTAAAATCACCTCTATTTCCCTGGCTTGCCTGGTATTCAACCACACACTAAGCACCAAAACCAACTGCTAAAATAGGAGTTAAATGTTAGTGATTTGCTCACACTTGTGATTAAATTCTAATGTAGGGCTTTTGAGCGTTCGTTGCAAATTTGGTTTGAAAAAGCGAGGAGAAAGATGACAAAAAAATGTGTGCTTGAAGGTAAAGTCTTCAAAAATTCAGTAAGGTTCCCATGGATTCTCCTGTGTCTGGGGAAAACAACCGTTCTCACTTGTCCCACAAAGAACCGGCGTTCTTCCAAGTGAAAGCAGAAAAATCGCCATTGCTGCAGTAGATACGACCTTAGATTAAAGGATGCAAAGCGCACTTGGGATGAAACTGCCTTTCTTTCACTGTCTGGGTTGTTCGGTTTGTGGGTTGTTGGTTTTTTTTTGGTCATAAAACCCTAAACCCTAAGGGATGTTAGAAAAAATTTTCCAGTGATCAAACTATTTTCTTTCTTGTAAAGCACGTACGGAGTTTTGCAGGGACAACCTCTGCCCCAACAACAAAAACGCTATTGCCTTCCCTAAAAGCACCATCTCCCATTTTGCTGCAGAACTAGCTGCATCACTAAACCTGCAGCAAAATTGCATTTATGATAAAAGCCCCCACATTAAATGCCGCGGGATTATCCGAAATACTCCGGGTCAGCTGCCGGCAAAGCCACCTCTTATGGGAAACTTAAAGGTTGTGTGAGCCCTGGAGAGGACTCTCTGCTATAGAGAGGCAGCAGCAACCCCCTTCCAAAGCTGACTACCAGATTAATTTGGTTTTGTTGTTATAGGAAGACACACGCAGATTGTCTCCTCTTGCCCAGTTACAGAACTCAGTTAAAACATCTGCTCTTGCAGGGTATTTATGAAGTGGGTCAAACCGACTGACTTCTGGCAGGTTAACCGGTCCGATGGGACAATAAGAGGGATGTTGTTTACATAATTCATCTTTTAAATCGCGCTCTGATCCCCGGGAGCACGAGAGGCTCCCGAGGAGTCGTGTTTGCGAAGGTCTGCGCCGTGCGGTGCTTCCTGCGCTGCCGGAGAGCCGTCATTCATCATGCGCAGCAGCGTCCTCTGACTGCCGGCCCGTTCTGCGCGTTAAACAGGCTCTCCTCTGCCCCGGTCACATGCTTGGTGGGTGTCATCAAATTTACTGGTCCTCTCATTAAAATAACGTCGTACAGGTTTATCAGAGCCTGACAGGAGAGAGGAGCGGCGCTGGGATGGGACCAGGCTGAGGCACAGACTGGCTGAAAAACCCAATGAGCGATAAATATCCAGTATTTTGCATTTCATCTGGATGCTCCTCCATCAACCCTCGGATGTTCAGCGCTCTGGTGTGGCACAGAAGGCACACCCCCTTACCACCGTTCGTGACGCTGAGTGGAGTAGTAGAACTCCTTCTGGGGACTGACAGGACCTCTTGGGAATTGTGTCCCAAATCAAACCCTTCCATTTGCTTATCCCCACGTTCGGTTATGAGCACAGATCTCATCTGCTCTGCATTTTCATCCCTTTTTTTCTAGGCACGACTCCTTTTCAGTTTCCCCTTCCTATTAGTAACTATAGTTTTAGATTGTTTGGCTTTAGATGTTTAAATGTGGGGGTTTTTAAAGCAGAAAGTGTTTTCCCTAATACTCTTTTTGATACCCATACAGCTCTTCCATCATCTGCTTCCCCTTATGTACCTGTTGATAGGTACACACTATGCCTTGCAACTATTTCATGCACGGTAATCATCCATCCTACAGCAGCCTTGTAACGCTGTGGTGGGCGAGTGGCCTCCCAACACCTTCTTCTCAGGCCAAGCGATGGACATCAAGACACGTCGGTATGGTGTCAGGTCAGGACTCAAATCTGGGTAGGTTTTTCTTTCTAAGGCCATAAGGAAATTTAATTAATTTTTTTTTTCCACAGAGGTGGGCAAATGGCATGTGCAACACCTGGAAGGGATGCAGCCGTGTCTGGCTCTGCAGGATGTCTGTCCGGCCACACCGTTACGCTCCCCAAGAGCAGGACGGCACAGCACACCTCGCAGATGATGTGCACACACACTCCAGCCTTCCCACACCGCCTCTTGAGTTAAGTCTTAATGGGAGTGATTTCCAGCCTCGGAAATGGGAAGCAAAGTAACACCACCTTCAGAATGAATAATTAAAAAATGAATTAGTTCCTGAAGAGTTGTTCCTAAAAACTGTTGAAGCCAATTCCCTGCCGAGCCCCAACATGAACTGTGTGTTCGTCCCCCTGTTTCATAAGGAAATGGGCACCGCTCGGTCCATTTGTACTGCCCCGCTCCGCAGCCTACACAATCCTGGAACGTGACAAAGTGGTCACCAGCGTTTCGAAGACAGTCCTGTGGTGAAAAGCAGTATGAGGTGAGTCTAAGGTGAGCCACTTATGTCCCCATCCCTGAAAAGCACCCCGACAACTGCATCTGTAAGAAGAACACCCAACTCCCGGCACAGGAACGAGCTTCCCTGGTCTTCATCCAGCATGTGCCCCAAGGGCTTCATTTTTCTGCTGTTAGTCGAGTGCACAAAAGAGAGGATCACCCAAGGACACAGGAACCCAGGAACACTGCCGGCTGGAGAGGGACTGCTCTCAGGTGGATGGGCGTCAGGGTATGCCATAAGAAACTGGAAACAACTGTTCCTTAAGCAACTGCAGCTGTTTCAGAAGTCCCTAGGCATCACTACCTGCTGACAACAGTTTATGCAACCCATACCGTGCTTTACCTGTCCCCAGCAGCTGTCCCAGAGCAGGAAAGAGGAACACTGAACCCAACTTCAGCCCCACGTACGTGCGCTCTTCAGAGAGCAGCTGGGTACAGCAGCCTCTCCCCTGGTAAATACACCCCCCCTGCGCTGGGTGAAGAGACCATGCGAAGGGAAACCTGATGATGGTTCACTTTTTAATAATTTATTTTATAAACTGAGGTTTTACAATTGTTTAGATGCTTGAAGGCATCTCTAGTATCTGTGATGAAGGCTTACTAAGAGATGCTAAGTGGGGAGAAAATGAGCAGAACACATTGAGGCAAAATGCTTTTGATGAAATATCATGAATAAATTTGTCCCTTTTATGATGAATCTCATGATACAGGTTTCAGTCATTTTTCTCAGAGCCTCAGGTCTTTGATTGATAGGACTATAAGACATTTTTCTCTCTTTCCCAGGTAAATGTTCAGTTTTTCAAGCCCTGTTGACTGTTGAGAAAAGGACCAACTTTAAAAAAAATAATCAGAGGCAAATTCAAAGCACCTTAGGTAGAAACCTTAAAAAATTACAAGGTGGTTTGGTTTTTTTTTTTTTTTAGGTTATCCTGTGGTTTCTGACAGCTTACCTTGTGGTTTTTGAATGCTTGGAGTTCGAAGTGCTGCTGCAGTGAATTTTAAAATAGAGGCTTTAAGCTTGATGAAACTGTAGTGCACTATAATGTAACAGGATATAGGAAAAGGGGCTTAAAGTTCTCTTTACACACTCTGGAAACAGATAACGGTAATACAGGGGGCTTGCAGCTAAATTAAGCAATATCAGGACAGTTTCAGGCTCCTGCAGACCTGACCCAGCTGTAGCCTGACGGTAGCACTGAGAAACCACACGGGAGAAACGGTGTAGAGCTGGAGCTGGGCAAAACTCAGCAAAGCGTGAAAAGAGTTTGCGGCAGAACTGAACGAAGTCTCCACCTCATCTTCTGCACCCAAAACCCAGCAGGATTTGTCCTGGCTGGCTGCTGGCTCCCGGCGGGACCCCCCTGACAGCTCTCAGCCAGACGGAAATTCAAACATATCTCATAGTACTTGGGTTCAGGCAACGTCTTGCCCCTAACTAAAGTGACTACCAGAAATGAGTTTTTAGGACCCTGCAGGGCTAAGGGGTCCCAAAGCCCTACCTTGGCCAGATGTTCTGCTGGTCCTGGTGTCCCCGGAGCACCTCCTCTTCCTCACTTGTCCTTCAGCGTGGCCATGCCCAGGGCTTCCGAGCTGTAGTCGTACTGGTTGCTGGAGGACATGGACCGTCCCCAGGAGCACTGCAGGTTGGAGCCCCTCTTGCGAAAGGAGGACGTGAACCTGTAAAAGTTGCGGTGCCTGTTGCGCAGGTATTCCCGGTAGTTTTTGGTGAGCAGGGTGTAGAGGAAGGGGTTGATGCAGCTGTTGCTGTAGGTCAGGCAGGTCACCAGGTAGTTAATGCACTTTTGGGTTTGGGTGGTGAGCTGCAGGGAGCTGCTGTAGAGTCGCACCAGCTGCCAGATCCAAAACGGCAGGAAGCAGGCCCAGAAGACCAGCACGATGCTGAAAATCATGATGAGGACCTTCTGCCGGGGGGACCTCTTGCTCTTCTCCTTGTGGGGGGGGTTCCTCTGGGACTCCAGGTAGGTCCTGGCCAGACGCGTGTAGAGGAAGCCAATGATGATTCCTGGGGCCATGATGCTGGTGCTGAAAAGCACCGTCAGGTAGGTCCGGTAGGCGTCAACGCTCCAGGTGGGCGCACACATCCTCTTCACCTTGCCCTCTGCCTTGCCGCCCTCAGTCAGGGTGACCATCAGCATCATGGGCAGAGTAAGGAGCAGCGAGACCGACCAGACGGCCCCCGCCGTGACCTTCCGGTAGCCGCGCGACCGCTTCAGGGTGTCCAGGGGCCGGGTGACGGCCAGGTAGCGCTCGGTGCACATGAGGGTGAGGGTGAAGATGCTGGCGTGCATGGTGAGCAGGTCCAGGCTGAGCAGGATGCGGCACCCCAGGTCCCCGAAGTACCAGTCCTGGGCCAGGTAGGTGCAGACGATGAAGGGGATGGTGGAGAGGTAGAGCAGGTCGGCCAGGGCCAGGCTGACGATGGAGCTGTACATGGGGGCGGCGCAGCGCGCCGAGTGGCACATCACCACCAGCGTGTAGACGTTGCCCGCCACCCCGGCCACGTACATCACCGACAGCACCGTCCCGAAGGCCGAGGGGATGAGCAGGGGGCCG
>VWZZ01000923.1:588411-613450 GCA_013399095.1 Psophia crepitans | reverse complement strand
GGGAGGCAGCGGGGGGCTCCCCGAGCTGGGGGCGAGCCCCGCGCCCCCGCGGAGCGCAAGCCGGCGGGCAGGTGGCGGCGCTGGGAGCTTCCGAAAAAGTTTCCCAGACCCTCGGCCGTAATTGGGGTTTTTGCCTGGCGGTGGGAGCTCGCTGCTTCGCCTTGTCAGCCGAAGGAATCCCGGCGGCAGGGAGAGCCGGGGCCGCCCCGCTGTGTTCCGCAGGTGGACAGCACACGGTGTTCCAGAGATGCGGGGATACGGGGCTGGATACCGCCCCGGGGCTGAAACAGTCTGGGGGTTTTTTTGTGGAAATATTTTGGATTTTAGTCCCCATAGCACGGGAATGTTGTACTGAGACACAGATTTGAGCTTTAGTGACAGCCGATTCACCTGCAGAGGATGAAGTACGGAGTGCGATAAATCAGGTTTACAGAGGCAACTTTTCTAAAAAAAGACAGGAAATCTGCGGACAGTTGCAAAATCAATGAGCGCCGTATTTTTCAATCTTATTTTAGAGAAAGCAGAGGTTAGGGCAATCCATACTCAAAGGACAGCTTCCCAGCGGTGCAAGCGTGCTGTACTTCTTAAGCTCCCATTGATTTCCAATTGGAATTAACTGGCTCGTACGCCTTCAAACATTTCTGCTTGCATCCAGAGTGCTGAAATCACTGCCATCTGTTTATGAGCTTGCTTTAATCCCTCCTCAAAGTGTCTTTTGTGCGAACTGTCATCTAATACCCTAATGGCATGCTACAAATTGGTGAAACTCCTGTTGACACGTAGGAGCAGGATTCAGCCCTGTGAAACTGTTGTGTTGAATACTTGGTTTTAGTTTGTGAAGTTCACACACACACACACACACGTTTAACTCTGCTTTCCTACCCCGTACTGCTCACGAACGTCCGTGTTTCTTTCCAAAGCTCTCCAAATGCTTAAAGCTATATTCGATAAAGTAGCTGGTTCAAACATGATTTGCATGTTGGTGAGGGAGAAGAATTTAAATTGAGTTCCTGTCAGGCAGGGGTTTGCTTTATCGGATCGAGCTATCGCAAGGTTTAGATCCAGGCGCTGAGATGGAGATTTTATTTTTTTCACTGGAAGTTTGGACTCGGTCCCGTGCCAGCGCCCTCGGCAGCCCTGCATTCCTCTGCGGCAGCTGGACCCAGCAGCTGGGAATGCAGGCGGATGCTTTACCGGGGCCAAATCCTGCCTGCATGGCAGTCAAGGGGATTGACTGCCACAGACTCTAAGTAAGATCCGGGTTTGGCATAAATAGATCATCTCTGAGAATTAGGTTGCACGCAACTTTTGCAGTCGTGTCTCCTTTTTGTTTTGAATCTGTTCTCTGTGCTGGTTTTGTTTTCTGGCCAGGACGGAGGGCCAAAAGAGAACAGAGTAGGTATTTTGTTGTCTGCCATGTTACCTGATTTGTTTTGGGGGATGACACAAGATGGTAGAGTTAAGCAGAGTTTAATCTGGTTATTAAATATCTAATTTCAACTTCCCTTTTTCCCTTCCAGTAGAATAATATTTAATTGAGCAATGCTAAGCACTAGTGAGTCTGTGAGACCCTTGTTTTCTTAAACATGTAGGATACTCACATGTATCCATGGGAACTTGCTCCTATTAAACTCTTAAAAAATCGTTCTGCAGCAGAGCAAAGCCTGTTCTCCGAGCAAGAGGCACTTCTCTGATGCTCTGCTCTTGCCATGCACCGAGTCTTCTGCACACCCACCAGAACTGACATAGTGCCCGATGCCTGGTGGAATTGGCCCTGGAGCGTATGACAACCGTAATCAATCAGCATTAGGAAGGGGATGGATACAGGACTCCGGAATAGTGATGTTTCTCATTTGTGTGTATACACAAAGAAACACATTTTTCAGCAGGGTGGGTGACAAGCTACCAGAACTGGTGGATTTTCCATTTCTCCAGATGTCCGAGTAAGGACTGCAAGTGCCCTTCTGCAAGATGTGTTTTAATGAAATAGAAATATGGAATTCTGACAGTGCAGAATTACTGTCAGCATAAGTCCTCAGGGACAAGTTGCACACAAAACCAAGTCATCAAGGATCAAATAGTCTTTCATGAACTTCAAAATCTGTTAATCCCCATGTGTTTTTTTTCTTGTAATATCAAAAAAAGTATTGATATGAAAATGATTAATAATGGTGTACGTCATGTGCAAAATTTCCCCTCCAGAGGCATTTGTGCTAATGCACTAAAACATACCCAGCCATCTTAAAATACAGCTCCATTTGGCATTTTGTTGTCTGTTTTGAATAGGAGATTTTTTTCAGGTCCTTAGTGCCTAATTTTAGCATTTCCTAACAAAATTGCCTGCTTATTAGGAAGTAGAGAATAGCAGTCTACATGATGAGGGCTTTTTGAGTAGCCATGTCCAATATCTTTTTTATAAACCTGTTGGTTTACTCAGTGAATAGCTGGTACTCTTTGGTTATGAAGGTCAGAGTATATAGAATCATAAAATCCCAGACTGGTTTGGGTTGGAAGGGACTTCACAGCCCAACCAGTGCCACCCCCTGCCATGGGCAGGGACACCCCCCACCAGCCCAGGCTGCCCAAAGCCCCATCCAACCTGGCCTTGGGCACTGCCAGGGAGCCAGGGACAGCCACAGCTTCTCGGGGCACCCTGTGCCAGGGCCTCAGCACCCTCCCAGGGAAGGATTGCTGCCTCACAGCTCAGCTCCAGCTCCCCTCTGTCAGTTCAAACCCACCCCCTTGGCCTGTCCCTCCCTGCCCTGGAACCAGCCCCTCTCCAGCTTTCCTGCAGCCCCTGCAGGCACTGGGAGGCCGCAATTAGGTCTCCCCGCAGCCTTCTCTGCTCCAGGCTGGACAAGCCCAGCTCCCTCAGCCTGAAGGAGCGGTGGGCAATGGAAAGCTGCAGCCTTGGCAAATTGCAAGGCGGCTCTCCTTGCTCCATTCAGCTGTGACAGGCTTCAAAACTAAGCGCTGGCTGGGCAAAAGGGAGGCAGTGAGTGTTTGGGAGCAGAGGCTCCCCATCAGGGACTGTCACTGTAAGCTGTTGTCCTGCTGAAGCGTTGTCCTGGTGAAATTTTATGTGAATTTTGCAGTTCAGGGTAGGGAACATGTGAAGTACCACCTCTGCCTCCTTCTCAGCTGTGCCGTGCTGTGGTGCACAGCTTCAGCCTTCGGATGGGATTGCTTTTAGTTGTACTAATTCTGCCTGGCCAGGCGAGCACCACTGTTTCTTGCCATGTTCTTGTGTCCTGTCACCACATGGCCACTGCTCTGTGAAAAGACTTAACCGGTCACTTGGCAAAGCATCAGGAAAGCAGTGAGCTTTTGCCAAGTTCAGAGAGGTCTTGATACAGCATCCGTGTGAGAAAGGCTGAGACTGAAACGCCTCCGGAGAAGCCCAAGGGTGAGGTTTGTTAAATCCCAAACACGTGCTGTCAGATGAGATCCGTACATTAATTTCTTAATCCTAAACTTAGAGGTTCAGAGTTATCATCTGTTAGTTTAGAGCCTGTAAATGGAATGTAATGTTCTACTGGAAGTGGATGACAAAGAGCATCGAAAGCAACTGCAGCATAATATCCCACGGGATACCCAGAGACTGATTGGGCCGCATCGCTTAACTCAATAGCATACGCCATACAGAGCCTTTTCTCAAGTTACTAATACACCAATACATTCTCTCTGCAGTTGGCAATTGAATCTCATTGGAGCAATGTTTACGCTCTGCAATAACATGCATAGGTCTTCATCTGTCTTTGGAACTGTTTCTGAACCAAAAGGGTCACTCAGGTGCAAAGGATTATTTAAACCCACGGGCCGTGCACAGCATAACGCGCTGATCTCGGTGGCCGCACTCCCCATCTGCAAAGCTGTAAGCAAAAGCAAATTTGATGCATGATTCTGAAAGCTTGGCTTTAATAGCTAGGTTTACATCTGCCTTATACAGTTGAGCATGCTCTTAAATCTAAGTTTGCAGGTATACTTTATTTTAAAGTTAGAGAACTCTCCCCCCACTCAGATATTTAAGGGGCAAATGTCCTAGCGCTGGAGGAGTCGCTGGAGAGAACCTGAACCCTCTCCAGGATCTCTAACGGCTGCGTAATAGGTTTCAGGCAGCGTTATTTCAGGAATGTAACTTGAGTGGGTTTTTAAAAGCCCTCCCAGATATAAAGAACATAGGAGGGACTTGCTTTTGTACCTCTTAATCATGGTGCTCCTGAGCACATGCTGTGCCCTCTCGTTGCTGCTGCCACGTGTGAAGAGTAGAGTCACCAGCAGCGTAAGATCTGAGACGCCGCGTGGATTTGCACCCGTGGAGAATCTGGCCGGTGGTGCTGGCTACCTTTGGAGGCACGCTGCAGGCTTTCTGTAGGAAGGCACCACCAGGGTTCCTGAGTCCAAGTTCATGTAATTGCAAGCAACTGTGTCATAAATTTGAGTCCAGAAAATCTGCTTCTCACCTCTTGTACACACAAAGCCATCAAAGCTTCTTCAGAGTGCTGCAGTAAGCCAGAGATCTTCAGCACTGGAGATTGTACCTGGCAGGGACTACAGCAGGCCACGAGAAAAGACAGGAGATCAAAGGCTTTGTCCTTGGTTTTTGCAGGAGAGTGTAAATTGTGTGCTGTTATGGTGACTTTGAGCAGTCAGGGCTCTGGCAGGATTTTTTAGGATCTTCTCCTTGTGTTACAGCATCAGAGAACAGATCATTTTACAACGGAAAAAAATACATGTTAATAACCCCAAGTCATTTCCTGTGGAAACTCGAACCACTGTTACCCTTCGATTTGAACTTCCCCCCCCTCAAAAAAAACCCCCACTGAAAATCACCCTCCTTTGCCATGCACACGAGGAGAAAGGAGACAGTACGGGCTCCTGGAGCGGGTTTTTGTTATTGTACAACACAGCGTCCGCTCAGCCCCACGGCCTGCAGCCACGGTGCCAGACCGCTGGCAGAGGTCTGACCCGCAGAGCGCGGGGTATTGCCGGGGACAGCGGCAGGTTCGCTTCGGCAATCTGAGCTACCTTTTGTGTAGCTGAAGAAGCCCTGGAAGTCACAGGCTCAGGGTGGTGTTGCTTTTGGTACTTGATTTGTTTTTGTTCGAGATAGAAAGGCTTTTAGTCCCATTAAATACCCCATTCTACTGATGGAAAAATTATAGTGTCTGTGAATTTCTCCCCAAAAAAAGGATCGTCTTTTTTCTACAGTCTAAACTCTACTCGAAGGAACACGCAAAAACCTCCGGCAAGCTTTCCTCACCCCACCTCAACCTCTTGTTAATGAAGGGCTTTAGATACTGGAAACTCTCTTTGATTTCCTGGCTTCTGTAATATCTCTCTGTCCACACAGAGACATTACCTTCAGGTGAACGGTTTGCATTTCCTAAGGGAGGCTGAGGGGGGGCAGCCGGCTGCTGCCAGGGCGGTGCACCCTGCACGGATTCCCACTCTGTTTTGGAGGAATGGTTAATGGGAAAACGGGTGGGTTTTCATCTTGGTTTTATAATAATTGTGTAAAAACTGTTGACAGATGTGAGAAAAAGGTGGAAGCCCAAGGAATCTCCTTTTGCCAAAGAAACAATTCCGAGTCAAGCCTCGTGCTCAGTGTCTGGGTCAGAGCTCTCTGGAGTCAGTGAGAGCTTTTCCCTGGATTTCAGTGGGATTTGGAGGAAGCCGGTGATTACAAACCAAACAAGAACTCGAATCCCTTCCTTTGAACAGAGGTTCACACCAGAGCTGGGACTGGCTTTGGGGATGTTCGAACTGAGCGGTGATTCTGCCTTGGAGGCTGGCAGCGCAGCATCCTTTTTAGGGCGGATTATTGAAACCTCTTCCAGCAGTAACCACTCTCAGAGCATCACACAGCAGTGCCGAGAGCTCTCGGGTAGCGCTTTGATCGAGGCACAGCTCCCAGGGTGAGGGTGATAGCTGTGTGTGTGACTCAAGCCTGCTTACCTCCGCTTAGTCATTTCTCTCCTCTTTATCTACCTCCTCCTCTAGATTTCTTCCTCCTGCACTCCTCGGGGAGACGCTCTGTGCAGGTGTGCATGTTATGCAGAAAAGGAGACGATGCAGCAGCCCGGCAGCACCCGGCAGGGATCTTACTGCTGCCGGTTTTGTCTGTGAGCTGACTTTTGCCTCCGGATTTTAGTGCCTCTGGAGAAGCCGAGAACCATTTATTATATTTTTATTCTAATGTTTCTCTGGCTTAGTTATTCGAGGGTATGTGTCAGAGTCTATCACTGTCAGATGTTGCTGCTGAAAGGGGATTTCAGCCAGTGAAAACTCCAGCTGGGTGGGTACTACACGGGCGTTAGTGAGAGCAATGAAGTCCTCTTTGTTCCAGTTTTTCCACTGCCTCTGGATCAGACTTTGTCTCGCTTTAGATCGGTATTAAACTTGATTTTAAAAGCCTTGACCCAACAGAGCAGAGGTTTTACTCCGCGTGCTCTACTTCCTGTCCTGAAATTATAGTTTTTCCACCCAGGGCTGCTGCAGTGATGTGCTGTCTGAGCCCCCGTGGGCTCCCTGGGTGGAGGGGGTTGTTCAGACCGTGCCTGGAGACGCTGCATGATGCCGTGACCGTGTGCCACCAGTTGCTGCAAGCTCCTCGGTCACACCGACCTGACCCAGAGCGGGTTGTTCCCCAGGGACTCTCTCCTGCGTGTCACCGTGCTGGCTGGGGGATGATGAGGATAAACAGAAGTGCCGGAGAGGGACAGTGATAAACGAACAACAGGGATCTGTTTGTTTGTTTATTGGAGGGGGGTTTGGACCCGTTTTTTTAATTTCAGGGCAACTTGTAGGCAATCAGAAAATCAGTGTTCAGAAACTCAAAGACTTAAGAACTAGCCGGTAGGAGCATAGTTATTTCCCTGCAGGCTGCAGATAGCCAGGTACATTTAAAATCCTTCACTAATCAGCCTGGGACTAAACCAGCATATTTATGTAAAAACACTAATACTTTTATAACTGAAGACAGCCCAGAGCTCTGGTCCCTACAGTGAGTCTAGAAAACGGAATATTTAATTTTCCCCCGGTAATAGTATGTTTTTCTTGTCTCCTGGCAGTTTGCACAAAAGCTCTGGAGTACGTGACATACGGCAAAGAGAACATCAAAATCTGCTGCGCCATCTGATCAGCTCAGATTGCAGTGGGCACCTTCCTGCCTCCACAGAGCTTCACAGCCGTACAACTATTCCTCGCTTCCTGATGGGAATTCACACCTTTGCTTTAACTGTCTGCAATAATTCATAGGTATTTGCTCCCAAAACATGCAATGTTAATGCTTGCTTTCAATATAAAATGTACCTAGGACTGGTAAAGGCAGGGGGTTGCTAGTCCTGGGCACTGCTATTGTCTGGGCATCTCCAGAAGAGACACTTTGTTGATGTACGCGTCCTCGGGCGGTGGCTTCGATGCGACGAGCAGTCTCCACGGGTAAGTCGGTATTTGCAGAGTCAGTTGCCCTCGTGCAGCCGTGCCAAAATAGGGTGAAACCTCTTCTGTTCCATTTGGGTGACAGGTACGGTACTCATGTGAGACCCATGAAGAGCTCTTCTACCTTCTGGCGTCCTGCTCTCGGTAAATTTGGGACTGCTTGTGATGGTCAGGCATTTGTTTGGTAATGACTGTCAGGATGACTCTGGCAGTGACAGAGATGTGTGGCTGCGTTGCGCAAGCACAGTCAAATGGTTCTTTTGAGCAATAACTGGCTGAACCCACTTCAGGAACCTCTACAAGATAAAGAGCGAGGCATGACAAAAAGAGGCACCAGGCGATACACGCGCAATTGTTTATAAACCAAAGGCTTTATTAGTCACTGTGAGCGATCGGCAAATCTCCGACTCAAAACTACTTCCATTAAAATTTAATGTTTAAAAAAGAAGGGATTTATCTTCAGTTGGATTTTCCTGCGCAGGGCTCAACAGGAGAAATGAAAGATAAACATCTCACAGGCAGCGTCCGGGGAGGCAAAGCCTGGTCAGTGCAGCTGAATAGCTTCGGGCTTTTTGTGCCTGTTGGTGGAAAGCAGAGAGATCCGGATAAAGGGCTGCGGGAGCGTTGCTTGGGCAAGAGGAAGCTCTGTGGGGGGAGTCACTGAACGAGCAGAAAAAGCCGCATCTCGAGGTTGTTTTTGTCAGACTGACGAACGCAGCCTTCTCACTCCCATTAACTGCAGCTGTAGGATGCTCTGGGGTGCACTGAGGACCTTGGCTCCGGTACCCTCTTCCTCTCACCAAGCTGCGAGCTCACACCTAACAGCGGGGAGATTGAAAGGAGGCTGCACGTCTTTAGCCTAAGATACAGAAATCTGTGTTTGTAGGCTTCTGATCAGAGACACAGAGAGCCCCCGACCCCTTCTGAACCTGTTCAGAAATGTCTCCCTTTTGGTAGCACGGAGTTGAAAGAAGGTAGGAGAGTATCTGGCAGAACCACTGGGATTCGGGGTGGGTTTTAGAGAGTTTTCTTAGATATTGGTAAAATGATGAGTATTCTCTGCCCTGCCACTTTGAATTAGCGCACCGCCAAAGGGAGGGAGACTGTAATGGCATTTGTCTCCCAGAGAAGTGCTGAGATGTTGGCTCATGTTTGGCGGTTGTCCTAGCACATTGCTTGAAGGTGCCACCTCTGCTCAGTCCTTGAGCTGTCACAGCACTGCTGCTCGGCTGAGATTCAAACATGCACCTCCAGGACCTCACATATTGATTGAGCATTTGAAAGAAGTAGCTGCTTTACAACTAGTGTTTCAAAAGCATATCTCGGCGAAGGGAAAAGCCTCTTCCAGCTCCTGTGGTGGTCCTCAAATAGGCAATTTCACTACTCCTAGGAAGGGTGCCAATATAAAGGACCTTTGCTGCCTAATGTGCTTTTAAAAGACTGTATCTTATTGTCCTAAAGGACTCTGAGATGTAGGATCGTACATTTGATCGAAAATCACTGGGATTTAGGCACTGAAACAGCTTTGAGGGTCCAAGCTGTAAAACAGATGCACAGTGCAACGCTGCAGCGTCCCTGTGCAGCTCCCGGGTCCTTGTTCAGCCCTCAGGCTCATCAGACAACCTGCACATGGGCGGAGGTTTATGCAATGTATTGCAGAAAGGGGCTGAAAAAGGAGCTGCTGATGACAGGGAAGCTTACTACTTGTAGTGCTTCCCTCTGCTTGGCTAGTCAGCTGTGAAAGCCCTTGTTATTTGCTGTTATAGCTAGATCTGCTGCGGGGATCCCGCATCTTAATTTCCCATTGTCGTTACGAGGGCCCAGAGGGGAGCGAGCAGAACGGCAAACAGCCCAAGGGAGGGTCTGAGCCGGGTGGGCTGGGTGGTCCGAGCTGCCCCAGGCTGCACGTGCTCACCTGGAAACTGCCCACGGGAGTGCTTGGGTGAGGGACCTGCCTTGGAGCCTCATGGGATCAGCTTGAGGTACGGCACGGACCAACTCGTTAGCTGCCTGCTGGTCTTACGTGGCCTTGCGAGTGCCAACCAGCAGGGAGAAGAAATGCTT
The DNA here is from genome assembly GCA_013399095.1 of Psophia crepitans. Classification (NCBI taxonomy): domain Eukaryota; kingdom Metazoa; phylum Chordata; class Aves; order Gruiformes; family Psophiidae; genus Psophia; species Psophia crepitans. Next base: position 603,943 of record VWZZ01000923.1, on the reverse strand, counting down.
GTGGGGTTGTGTAGCAGAGGTTGAGAACGGCAGTGCCACGTAAATTTTGTGCTTGAGCGCTAGAAAGCCTAAGAATTCTTGATTTAAACCCAAGTCCATTTTGAAAGGAGGATTTAAGCGTTTTTTTAAATGTGTTATGTGCTATTTTTCTCTGGCAAGGGAAGCTGTACCTCATTATGTATTAGGCTCTTGAAAGCATAACTACTTATGTAATTATTAGAATTATATTTGCATTCACAACTAGGATGCATATAACTACTATGGTAATGCATGCTAATTAAGTACCAATTAATAATTTTAAAAAATGAGGTTTGAATCTGTACGGCTATCACAGATGTAGTAAATACTCATTGCTTATGAAGAATAAATCAGGTGTGTTTTAATATGCAACCCTAGTCCTACATAAACACAGTGCCAATTATTTAGAACAGATTTAATGTGTTCCTTATTCATATTACACAGCTCCTGCTGACTGAGTGACAGTCATTATAATGTATTTGACTACTTTTACGTTATTGCACGTTAATGCTTCCAGCTGTTCACACTGGGCTGGCTCGTGTTTCAACCACCAGAAATTGTGCAAATTTATAAAGTTTTACCCTGCAAGGTAGAGGGGTTTACTCGTGCTTAACCCATCCAGGCAATCCAGACAGGCTGCTGAAAACCTGTCACCTTTCTTTGTATGGTTTGCAGCTTTACGGCTCTGGCAGGATGTCTCACATCGCTTTATCTGCAGGCTTCAGAAACTCTGTGGAAGGGAATCAAAGTCCACATAGAGCTGAGAGCATTTGATGCTTCTGATTTAAGAAATATTCAAAGTTGCTGCTGCCAGAGAGGTAGACAGGCTTTGGTGCGCTCCATCTCTGGTAGAAGTTTCTGCTGCGAGTGTGGAGTTGTGTTATAGGCCTGGGGGGGACAAGTCCAAGCTAAATTAGCTGAACATGCTGGATGCTGCCTACCGTAAACTGATAATGGGCAAAGTGAAAGGCTTGTAGCGTGCAGCCAAGCAGGGCACTGAAGTGAAGATGGAGATGTCACTGGTCGCCCCGACAGCGAGTGGCTGTGCTCACTGAGAGCTGAGGGCAGCATGTGTGTCCTCCCGTGCCTAAGGTCCTCTGGGGTAGCAGAGGGCAGCGGCACGATGAACTTATGGAAGGGGAGAAGCAGAGACGAGTGTAGCTACAGGTGGAGGTGAGATGGTTGAGATGGCTCGACAGTTCCTACGAGATCTGGGGTTTGACTCACAGGGGTTTTTTTCAGGCTTTTGCCATGCTGGGTGTTTGATTTTGATTGTGTTTTGCCTTGGAAGCCATTTTCTCTGTGAATAAACAGGTTAATTAAAGGGTGGTTTTGACTGAGCAGGATTTGGCCAGGACACTCTGCAGTGCAGGAGGTGCGTCCCTGTTCCTGTGCCCACCCACTCACGCTGGGCTTCACTGTGTTGCATGCCTCCGTCATACACACCGGGAAAGTTTTGCCTGCACCATGGCTAGGACAGGACCAGGGCTGAGACACCGACCCAGGAATTTCCCCAAATCAGCCCATGTCATTCCCTGGGAGCATCTGCAGTGTTGGGCTCTTGGTGCTCCTCTGCCATCCTCCCCCCAAAAAAGGAGGGCAAAGCCAGCTGGGGTGCTGGGGACCACAAGGAGGAAGAGCAGGAGGGATGAGGGAGGTAATAAAGAACTGGCATGCTGTGCAATTAAGAATGGGGTAACAAGGTCTGAGGTAGCATTAGTGCCAACTCCAACAGCTCCCAAAAAGGGGTCTGTGGCTCCTGGGGCACGTTTACCCTCAGTGTCTGGCTCCTAATCCAGGACTCCCGAATCCCTGCCTTCGGCACTGGTCCATGAACAGCTGCAAAACCCTCCGGAGAGGAGAGGAGCCTCCCCGTTCCCCTTGGCTGGCTGGTGTCTGTGGGGATGACAGCTGATGGCTGCCATCAGAGATGTGCTTAACCCTGGGCTCCCTGCGCTTCAACCAGAGCTTCCCGGGCTGGGTCCTGCAGGCAGCCGGTGTTGGGGGGGGTGTCTCTGTGGTGAATTGATGAGCTATCCTCCTTTGCATTCTTTTTAAGTTAAGAAATAATGCAGCAAAAACCTTTTCCACACAAATTCTGTGAGTTGCCAAGACAAGAGTTAGGTAGTGACAGAGTCAAGGGTTGTCTTGAAGCCTCTGTTGTGTACGTGGACAGTTCCTTAATATTGCTAGACTAATCGTTTTAGTAGTTACTAAGCCCTGATGCATGTCCTCTCACTAGAAAGGGCCCCAAACTCCATACAACCCAGGATTACGCTGAAATTTATTAATAATACATACATTTATGCTTTGCTAAACTATCAACTTTTTGAAGTGCAACTTCTCTAGTTACTTGTTGCACTATGTAAGGGTTCCAGCGTCAAGATAAGAGTCTAACTTCCCACTCTTCTACTTACTTTCTTCATCCTCACTCTTAGGAATCAGGCTCACTGATTTTCAGGGTCTTTACCTTTAATTTCTGGAGCTGGTGATACCTTAAATGGTTTTCAGCTGCTCTGGTTTCATTCAAAATCCAATCAACCCAAATCACCTTCAGTGGCAGGTAGTGAAACTGAGTTCGAGCACTTCTCAAAGTGTTTTCCGAAGGTGCTTCTCTGAGCTCAAGCTGTGCTGTATTGATAGGACAATTTACGTCTGAAGCTCACTTGAGACTTCACCAACAAGGTAAGAGAGTGCTAGTAATTATTCTAGTTTTTCAAGTCAAGATGTTTGTTTGCTAGAATAGCTCTGTGCTTCCTTTCAAGTTACTGCATCTCTCGCTTTTTTTCCCCCCTCTTTTCTTCCTAATAACTAGGAATAGGCTAGATATTCTGTTTGATGTTTTTTTTACTCCTAATTGTGCTATTTCTCAAAAGAGAAACATAAATTTCCTATTCCTAACAGCAAGCTTTATAGCTGCATATCAACAAGGCAAAATGCTGTTTTACTAAAAGCTCACTTTAGATAGCCCTGAACAAACCCCAGTCTGGGTGGCAGGTTCAGGAGCAGCTACAAGCGTAACGTTCACCTAAGTAATATGAAAGGAGAAATGATGGGAGTGTCAAATAGTTGACCACTGCAGAAGCCAAACATAATTCTGTATCCTCGGTATGTTTTTGACTTAGAGATGTCATACTGGCTGGTCGCGTTCTGCCAGGCTCAGGTTCTGCCAGCTTGTAACACGTATTAATCACCGCAAATTACTTTAAGGCAGTCTCTGTGTGGCTATACCCAGGGAATTGGTGTGGAGCCTTTAACCTTTGCACCCCATGTTCATTCGTGAACCCAGCTGATGTTAACCCTGAGTGACTCTCCCATGGCTCTTGGGTGCAAGGTGTTGGTGGAGCTCAAACCACTTCTTGGAGAACAACCGAGCACAATATAAACCCACTGACGAAGCTAATGGCCTGGGGTTGAATTCACCTTAGAGAATGATCTTGAAGTAAATTTGTCAATGAGTATGGGGGATGTACTTACGCTATTTCTTTTAAAAAAGATAAATGGATAGTGTTAAATGTCGTCACAGGCTCCTCTCATGAGGCTAAACTCACTCCGGAGTGCTTTTCTAGTCAGAAGAACTTCCTGTGGAGCAGAAAGTGCTCAGCCAGAAAGCAAGCTATAAAAAGGTTAACGATTTTAAGGCAGAGTTAAATATAAGCACTGATACCGTTGTAAGTTGCGTTGCTCCATTTTCTGTGGCCACACGCATCTGTTTCTTTCATTTCAATGCAAGTTTTTGTCCCAAAAGAGAGCTCTGAGTTTGGGAGCGGAGTCTGTAACTGTACTTCTCTGCTGGACGCTTTAACGGCCCGCAACCTGATAGTAGCGTTCAGGTATTCAAGCTTTTGCCTTCTAGATTTGTTTTAATGATAATCCGTAACTTCACTTGGAATGAAATGGGTATTTCTCACAAATTAAAAAAAAAACAACCACAAACCAACAAACAAAAATCCGAATTCTGTCCCTTTCAGAGGTGTGAGTTCAAAGCACCTCCCGCTGCCTTTTTAGTCACTGTGTCTCAATGGAGATGATGATCACTTGGACAAGGAGAAGAGTAGGTTGCTACAGCAGTGTCCAGGCCTGGGGGAGATGAGCTGAGGGGAGAAAAAAAAATAAGAAAAAAGAAGAAACTCTGCATTAATTCTGTCCAGCAGCCTCTTTCATGGGGATTTTTGTTATGTGTGGTTTGTGTAGAGAGAACTGAGGCACAAGAAAGACACATGACTTTGTCACAGCTGTAAAGAAACCCAAGTTTGGATCGGAGATCCACCTCTAAATGTGGCTTCTGCCACTCCATATGAAACGAGTCCTGTGCTGAGTGTTTTTCATGCTGCCTGTTGGGATGAGTTATTTCAGGATTGGTGGTTCCATCAACAGGACTCTGAAGCTTGTTCAAGACTTCCAACAAAAGGTGGTGGTGGTGGAGCTGTGGAGTTGAACAGTGGATGAGCCGGGGCTGCTTTGGTGTCGGTGGCTCTTTCCGGAGTGCCATGAGCAGGAAGGAAGAGTTTGCTGAGAATAAATTTGACACAGTGGAACAAAGTGTTCCCCTCAAATGTGTTCCACAGCCAGAATAGCAGCAGCGTTTCTGCCAAGTAAGGGGCCGGCTGCGGGAACAGTTTGGCAAGGGAAAAAATATAGCCAAATTTGTGCTAAGCAGCCTGATAGTGGGTGGCTGGATTATGCAGTCTTACTGATACTCAAAATTCATTATTTCTTGTAAAGTTTCTCTGAATGAAGTGGAATGGCAGAGCAGATAACTTTCTATTTGGGTTTCTTCCCCTCCACCCCCTTCCTGAAGTTGTGCATTTAAACACCTCCATTCAAACTGTTGAAAGTCGAGAAGTAAGACTGGGAGGGCAGAGGTTGTCGTGAAACCCTCAGAGCAGGGCTAGAAAATGAACTATGTCAGAAATTCTTGGGTTTGCTGAAACGTGGTCCTGGATGGGATGAGCCAGAAAGGAATCCTAAGAAAAATAGGAAAAATACCATATCCTTTCACTTCTGTGTGCTCTTCTGTAAGTGTAGTCATTTCTGGGAGAAGTGTCAAGATTTACAGCTATACTCAATGCTGCCCTGTGGGATGAATGAGCTTCAATGAACGGAAGAATCATCATTCTGTAGAAATTGGTGCGGTTTTGCCTTGGAAGGAGTGATCACAGTTCAATGGTTGTGCTCGACTGCTTCTACTGTTTTGCTGTGTACAAACAAAAATCACCTTCTAATTGCTTGGCCTGAAAATTAAGGGAATCTGGCTGACTTACTCTCACAGGGAGCGACTTTGAGCTCACAAGGTTGGATTTTAATGTTAGTTTAAGTGTATTTAAGAACACATCTGTCTTGTCCCTCTTGCAGTTTTATCCTAGGAAGAAGGGAGGACTGAACTTGGGTTGCAGATGCCACAAAGATGTCAGAGCTGAAAGGAAAAGGTTGTTGCTTGTAGTGCGCTCTTTTTTTGATTCAGCCAGTATGTTCTGGAGCCCTTGAGAGGTGGTAAAGGCAGTCTATTGGGATGTTTTGCATCCTGGTGCTTTTCAAAGTACATCCCTACTTCGAAGCAAACTGTTCCCATGAACAATCTTAGAAATGCAGTCTAGCGTGGAGGCAAAGGCTTGACTCTTCATGAACCAAGCTCAACAATGATATCCAGCATAAATGAGCCCTCAAAAAAAATGAGGAAAAAAAGAAACTGCAGCCCAGGTCTGAATATTTCCTGTATTGCTACCTCTGAGCATCGAGGAGTCTGTGTGGGCTGAAGGCTGGTGTCAGTGCGCTGTGCCCCCTCGCCTTTCATTTTGGGGTTTAAAACCTTGAAATTTCTCTCCTGACTTTCACGAGTGAATGAGTGTTGGCATCTGGGGGAACGTGCCTGATAGCACTACTGTGACAGAGTCTGGGACTACAAGTTTTGATGTGGAACAGCCCTGCACAGAGTAAGAGAAACCACTTTTGGCTCCAGACCCTTGCTGCTCTGAAGCCGGTTCCTTCTGGTGGCTGTTGCCAGAGAGAGGGAGCTATAAATGGTCGGAGACGAGCATTCCCAGGTTTTGATCCTCTGACTTACTGTGTAAACTTGGACCAGCCGCTTCCACCTTGTGTGCTTCCCAGAGCAGTTCCTAAACAAAAGCACGCTTGCTATAAATTTCCAGTGCCACTTTGGCAGCTCAAGTATTGAGTTTTCCATTTTCCTTCTCTGGATTTTGTTTCCTTTTACCTTTTAAGTTTCTTCCCTTTTCCTCAAGGGAGTACTTATGTTCTCAGATTAAAACCAGAAGCTCGTTCGGTTTTCTGTGAAGGTTAATTTATTAAAAATATAGTTTTAGTATCCTTTCAAATGGTATTTTCCATAGAAAAACATTTATTTTACTAAACCCACATCTTTCTGATGGAAAAATGTCTGGGCATAAAAATAAAGTCGTCAACCAATGTCTAGTAGCTTCATAAAATCATAGTTGTACCACAGAAACATTTATATACTGGAGTAAAGCAATTGGAATAACCAGTTAAGTTCCTGATTTTAACTACAAACTACAGTTAATTAATTATAAGATTATTTTCTCTTTAGCTCAGGTATGAAAGCTTCATGCGCTCAAGCTTTACTGTGACCTTCTGAATCCTAGAAACACTGATGTTTAAACTGTGAAACAGAGGTATTTTTAAGTTTTTATCAGTGCAGTAAAGGAATGGTGGAAGCCAGGTAAAAGCTTGCCGAGGTTCTGTGGGACGCTGCCTGCAGACGGCCAGGCTGTAGTTTGTAGTTGCCTGTTGTTAGATAATGCAGCTCTGTGGTGGTCTGAGTTGGAGAATTTTATACCTTGGGTCTCAGGAGCCAGTCTCTCAGTCACAGCAGGTTTCCGGAACGCTGGCTGCAAACGGGCATGAAAATCTGTTAGTAAAAGCTCTGACACCAGCCTGTTGGGTTGTGATGTCCTTTGACACTCAACATATTTGTGAAAGAATTTTGTTTTGGAAGGAAAGGAGGGGAAAAAAAGAGATTATTTTTAAATTACTTTTTGGTGTTTTGTGTTGGAGACAAGAGAGGGAGATGTGTTGTTAAGGGGGTATAAAATCTCACCTCTCTTGGAGTCCACTCCGAAGACCAAATCCAATCTGAGCTGATAGTGGGTTGTTTTTATTACAGGGCTAGCAGTGTTTTAACTGCCTTCTCCTGGAAGAGCATTTGGAAATCGCCCCTCATGTATTAAATGAGAAACTCATTTTATTCAATGAGAAATGTATTAAATAAGAATTTAATTTTCTTCTTTACTGTGAGGGTGACCAGGCACTGGAACAAGCTGCCCAAAGAGGTTGTCAAGGCTCCTTTCTCAGGAGATATTCAAGACCCATCTCTCTTTTTGGTGTACTTGTTGGTTGCTGGAGCAACGTTTCCAAGCAGCTGTAGGCACCGAGCAGTTGTGGGTTGCACGGCAGTGTAAGAAATCCTTCATCTCAACGTGCTGCCTTTTGATATATGAGCACGAATAGTTCCTCTACTGCAGTGACGTTACTGGTTTTACAGAAAACAATACAGAGAGAGAGAAAATAGCAGGTTTTCTCCCAGGGCCATGTCACCAAAGGCCATGCTAGAGCCTGAAGTGTGGTTGCGAAGATATCAGCCTGTGTTTAACCTGTTGTCCCTGCCCTACCATACAATTTGGTTGCAAAGGAGGACTGTGAAGTGTTGTGTGATGTATAAAGCTAGAACCAAAGAGCCTCTTTTGCACGTATCTTGTGCTTTCTCCTGCAACTCATGCCTAGCAATTCAAAAGCATGAAAAGCCTCCTAGCAGCACCAGGAGGGAAGGATCAGCCTTAATGCACCAGGAAGCTTTCTTGGGGGGCTGGTTACAAATTTTGAACTTCGAGGTGGTGCAAAAAGCTTCATGCTGACCCATTTTTAATTGTAGCCCATGACGAGTCTCCCAAAACTCAAGGCAGCTCTACTGGGGATGCCGTCTTTCTGGCTGGCATTGTGCTGGTGATGCTGGAGAAAGGGCAGAAGAGGAAGGACAACCCGGCGGTGGCAGCCCACCAAGCAGCAACCACTGTTGAGGGAAAGCTGCTTCTGCCCCTCTCTCCTTGCAGAGGGCACCTGAGTGTCGTGGGAAATGCAGCAGATAGTATCTAGAAGCAACTTGAGCATCTGACTGATGCAGAAACCCGCACCCTCTCTTCTTTCCAGCGGGAGATGATCTTACTCTCCCTGACAGTCTCCCTGCTCTCTGTCTGCGCTAATTAGACCAGGCTTAGAGGGATCAGGCCTTTCTGTTGGAGATGTTAGTGTATAATGTTTAGTAATTTAGCAAATTTAAAAGTTAACCTTTAGCACTGTGAGCTCCTCTTATGAAGAAATGGTGTCGATTCCTGACCAGTGCGGTGACAAGCTGCTGGCAGCCGTCGCTGCAAGTTAGTTCTACGGGGCTGATGAGTTTAGGGCAATTATTCTGTTGCTGTTAAATACAGGACCTGCAATACTGTTGCACAGGCGGCAGCAGCAGGTAAATAAACGTGTTGATGCAGCAGTTTTGCAAGCGTCCTGAACGTCTTCTGGATTTATGTTTCTTCTGCCTGCCCTATAGCTTAAGAGAGAGATAAAATGGAATTTGTAAGATCACCGTTTTGGATTTTTCCTTATCTTTCAGTGTGATAAAACAAAGAACTTAGCTGGGGGATATTGCTTTCTTTGTGGCTCTCGAAAGCAGAGCATGTGTACTATTTATTTAATTGAAACGTAAGCTTATGACACTTCACGTGTTACATTGGTAGACAAGTTGTGGGCTTGGAACAGGGCCACGCGTTTGCACCAGCAGGAAATTAAAACTGCCAACTGCAGGCTGATACTATGTGCTGGTGAGTCAAAATGTGATGACAATAGAAGCCGTGTTTCAGAAACAAGATGTTAGCACCGATTATGCTTTTCCCTGTCAGCAAAAGAGGGTGCCAGTTGCTGGGATATGTGGTCCATTTTAGGCTGTAGCTCCTCATGAATGGTTTAAAGAATTAGGACGCACCTTTTCATGGTTAAGAACCCATGTTAATTATTTTGAAGGTTTGCAGAGAGCACTGCACTACCTTTGCACAGTGGTGCACATAGATAGGTGGAGCGGTACCCTACGTGGTCACCACCACTGGTGCATCATGATCTTTAATTTGCCTAGAACTTTTTTTTTTTAACTTTCTGTCCTTGATGTCTGTGTGCAACTGTGTGTGTGCTGTGATTGGAATTTAAACAGATATTTCGGTAGTGGATATTGGGTGTTATGTTTCTAGCCACCAGTGTCAAGAAATGTTATGTGATCATCAAAGTGGGGATTTTTTGGGGGGGGAGGAGAGGATGTGTTGGGATGGAACAGGAATACTTCTTTTTAGTTTTTCCACTCTAGCAGTTATCACAGTAATTGAGGAGGAAAAACAAGAAAAAATTGCTTAATTTCTCATTGTCCTTCCTTCTCTTTTTATCCTCGTGGAGCAATGAGACAATCTGCCTGAGAGAGGTCACTGCCAGCAGTGCATCTGTAGCATCCTGCAAAGTCAGGATTCTCTCTGGCTTTGTTTATTGAGGGCAAGAAGGGTTCAAGATGGATATGCTGATGGTGGGATTGCTCTGGTGGGAAATCTTGAGGCGGGGGTAAAAAAACATCATGCCAGGAACGTGCTAACTCTACTAGGAGTAAAGTTTGTTGGTGCTAAGTGTGTCTGTTAGGAGTTGGAAGAGCAGAGGGTCTCGGTACCGGCTGAAGGTTAGCAAACCCTCCCTGTGCCCGTGGCTGCAGTGGCAACAATAATTTTGTGAGCGTGACAGACTTTATTTGGCAGTCTGGTACAAATCATCACTTACTGCCATATGCTGTCTCTGCAGGGCGGGAGGTTGCTGTATGTTTAAAGCGGCAGCAGGAAAGCTTTTCTAATGCTGACGAGGCCAAGAACTACATTTCAGGCTTTGGGCTGTATTGGGCCAGGTCCTTGGGTCTCCTGAGGACATAAGGTGGGCTTGGAGCAAGGTGGCATCCCTATGGTCACTGGTCCTTCACTAGAACGTGCTATAGAGCAGCTTTCCTCAGCATAAAATTCGCTGTAGGAATAACTGAGATGACACATGTAATTCTCACTAGTAATTTATTTAAAGTACCGCTTATTGTAGCGGGGCTGCTACAAGCATAATATGCCAATACCCTGATTATCTCTTAAATCCAATTCTCCCTCTGACATAATGGACCGTTTTTGGTTGATGTGCTCTTTTTTTAACAGCTGAAAGAATCAAAATGACTTCTGCTATTCCTGTTCCAGGCAGTGAGATTCCTGGGACATGTGTTAAATTGTCTCTTTACTCATCAGATAAAGAGGGTGAAGACAGAAATTATAGCGCAGTGTTGTTGTTTTTAGTCTGATCTTTAATAAATGGAGAAGTAGATTTAACAGGTTTGGTTTTGTGAGAAATCTTATTCAGTTTATTGTTAATTCACCCTTCAGACTTGCTTGGATTATTCTTTTCACTGTACAGCAGCTTTTAATGCAGTGACGGATCAATAAGGGAAGAAGGTTTGGTAGGTGCTGCTGCCTGTCTGTGTGTGTCGATGTCCAAGTATAAAAGAAGTGTCTAGGGTTTTTCGCGTTCTCGTTTCTAGGTGGCAAATTTGAAAGATCTTGAAAATCTGTTTGAAAATTGTCTGAAGAAACCGTGTTCTTTCAGGAAACGGTCGCTCAGAAAAATGCAAGTATTTTGCAAGGACACAGGTTTCTATTTTTTACCAGTTTTGGGCCCCTCACTACAAGAAAGACATCGAGGCCCTGGAGCGTGTCCAGAGAAGGGCAACAAAGCTGGTGAAGGGGCTGGAGCACAGGTCTGATGAGGAGCGGCTGAGGGAACTGGGCTTGTTTAGTCTGGAGAAGAGGAGGCTCAGGGGAGACCTTGTTGCCCTCTACAACTACCTGAAAGGGAGTTGTGGCGAGCTGGGGGTCGGCCTCTTCTCGCAGATAACTAGTGACAGGACAAGGGGAAATGGCTGCAAGTTGTGCCAGGGGAGGTTCAGGTTGGAGATGAGGAGAAATTTCTTCTCGGAAAGGGTGGTCAGGCATTGGAACGGGTTGCCCAGGGAGGGGGGGTAGTCACCATCCCTGGGGGTGTTTAAGGACAGGTTGGATATGGTACTTAGGGACATGGTTTAGTGGGGAATTGGTGGTAGGGGGATGATTGGACTAGATGATCCTTGAGGTCTCTTCCAACCTTCATGATCCTATCTGAGCTTTCTGAGGGAATTTTTCAGAGTAATTAGTTTAGACAACATCATTTTGATCTGATGTGCTAACAGGAAATAATGATATTAAGACCAAAATTTCAAAGTAAAACTCTCTTTAGGAAAGTTAAAATATTGCAAGAAATTGTAGCTTTATTTTATCTTCTCCCTTTCCCCTGCCTTGTTTTTTTCTTTCTTTTGCCAATTCAGGAGAATGACGAGAAGATGAGTAAGCCTGAAAGTCTGTATTTTGGCTAGCCCAAACTTGAAGGGTTGTCATCAGAAAATGTGCAGCACTGACATTTAGAAATTCCTCATTTTAATAGGCACTTCAGATTAATTGTCAAAAACTTAAGGCGTATAGTGAGGGTTGTGAAATGGTGAAATCTAGCTGTTTTCATTAACTACATCATTAGATTGTCGTTTAAATATTAGTGGGTGTCTGTGTCGCAGTTTGAGGAGCTCTGATAAAATACTGTTAAGTCAAGATTCTCCCTCTGGCCAGGGAAAGGAAGTGTAAATACCAAAGCCAATTAGCACGAGTTTTGGGAGTGCTGCTTTTCTGAATGCTTTGAGATTGGCGCAAAAAGCCCGCGGAATGTGTGCGGGGCCAGCTTTGCTTTTCATACCTGAAGACGCTGCCATCTCCTTCGTCTACTGCCGCGTGCAGAGCTGTCTGATCCCTTGTCCTTTTGCTCCTGTGGAGAGGGGTCTGAGCCTTAGGTTCTCTTTATTTTCTTTTATGTTAAATTCACCTGCTTTTCTCTCTTCCACTAGTTTTGGACTCCTGTTTGGGGAACAAAACATCTTTTAAAAATTACTTTGCTCTGGAGGGATCTTGAAGGGAAGCCAGCAGGAGGTACCCAGCTACTGCTTCACGCCTGCATTAAAGTTCACCCCAGAACTGGAAGAAGAGTACTCCATCCCCTTTTCTGTGCAGAAAGCCCCAAATCTCAGTGTGCCATTGTGCTGCCAATGCTTTTTCTCTGGGAAACTTCAGTAAAGGCTCTGGGTAAAGCCTAACTCAGCCTGGTTTAGGGTAGGACAAAACCAAGCAAGAGCACTGGGGTGTGGGAATAACACCTGCCCAAGCATGTAAAGTACCCTGCGATCCCTTTGCATATTCCTCATCTCATGAGACATCAGTTTTTGCTGAAACTGCTGATTCCTCTTAACTCCCCCTGTTGCTACAGACGCAGATGCGTATCGTGGATGCTATATAAATGTTCATCCACTCATAATAAATGAGGCAACAAACTCCCACGTTTCCCTGATGCCTGAGTTGCTTTTAGTATAACTTTTGTTCTTATGATGTTTTAGTACCAAAATATCTTACTAGAGGGTAGGGGGAGGTATCGGTCATTTTTCTTTGGTTCCTTTAAGTTTGAAGATGGTTCAACATAGTCTGTGTTTCACTATTGCTGACGGTCCTGCTATAGCTGCCACCTTTACAGCTGGAATGGAGGCACAGGGGGAAGACTTTTCAGTGAGAAGCGGTGCAAAAGAGAGGTTTGTGTATTCTGGAAGAAGTTTAGGGATTCTGAGTCCTAAAAAAAAAATTCCTCTGGCAGCAGATGCTCGCAGCCTGCTGGCACAGGCAGGAGGCAGCACACCCAGGACAGATCACTTGTTATCACAGTTTTCACTTTCTCTGTCTGAAGCTACCCAGACTTGCAGCCCGGAAGGGAAAGAACCAGAATGTAGAATATCAAAGTGTTCTGATCATTAATGGTGCGTCTCCTCCTTGAAATGACACGTTCTCACTACTGCCTGAAAAATGGCACTTTTTAGCCTTGTTTCGTAAGAAAAGGAATCTCATGATCATACGCAGTCTTTCTGACAGTTCCTCCTGTAAATTCCGAGTGCCTTGGCTAATTTCAGGTGAAGTGAACAAAAACCTCAGAAATGTGAGGTTTGTAAAAAATAGACAGCAGTTGAGGAAAACCCAGTTAGAGGACCCATGGAGGGGAAGAAGGTGAGTCCAGGATTTTACTAGGCTTGCAGGAATCTGCAGAGGATGGAGGTGTTATGAATCCCCCAGCTGCAGTAGGAGTCTGTTGCAGAAGAAGGCACAAAATGCTATCTGGGACAAGGTAGGGACTTGCTCCACTTTGGATTCTCTGGTGTGTAGTAAGCACAACCCTGACACAGCAGCTGCAGCATAATTCTGTATAAATACTCTCAGATATGACTCACAGATCCATTGCAACTGAGGATTTATAACTTCTGGCAATATTGAAAGTACTTGTTTACTCTAAGAGTATAGATCATTTATTCTCCAAACAATACTTTTTCTTCCAATTTGAGGACTGCTTTGCTGCCTTAGCACTTCACTCGTGCTGCTCCCAGTGCCTGCCCAACTCACTCACTGCATTTCTTTCTGTGCTATTGTTTGCATCTTCTCTGTCAGCCTGAATCCAAGCTCCAGCAGTCTGAAATGAGAGATGTGTAAGGATGTACATGTGATTAAAGACTTGCTCTAGCTCCTCATGATATTCAAAAACGTTTGCCCACGTGCGTTCCTACCACTTTAAACTAAAAGAGGGGAGATTTAGATTGGACATTAGGAAGAAATTCTTTACTGTGAGGGTGCTGAGGCCCTGGCACAGGGTGCCCTGAGAAGCTGTGGCTGCCCCTGGATCCCTGGCAGTGCCCAAGGCCAGGTTGGATGGGGCTTTGGGCAGCCTGGGCTGGTGGGGGGTGTCCCTGCCCATGGCAGGAGGCTTGGAACCAGTTGGAAGGTCCCTTCCAACCCAAACCAGTCTGTGATTCTATGAACTCAGAGGATGTGTGTTATAGTTAAACACAGGACAACTTGATAGCTTTTTCTCTGTCTGTGATTATGTGAGCTGATTTGAGCCATGTTATCTCTAGCTGTAGTCTACACTTCTTGCCTTGACTCTGATGTGAGAAGAAAGAAATGCATGAGACGAGCAATGAAGAATTAAAATCGGGAGATCTCATATTAATACAGTTCATCTCGTTCCTGGATTCACTGCTGTAGGAACTTAAGGAAATCACTTCAAGCTGACAATGATCTCCTTGTATGTGTTTTCAAGAATAAGAGAGAAAAAAACCTCACTGTGTACAGAGATCACCAGAGAGGGGAGATGTGGACATGGGCACTGTTGGCTCTTTCCTGACTTGTGGCCCCATCATGCCAGGGCAGACCTTTCGCAGTTTAATTACACAGTTGTGGATATAAAGTATTTCCACATCTCTGTTTAAAACCTGCTGCCTTGTAGTTTCACTTGATGTTCTCTAGTTCATGAATTGCAGGAAATGGTGAATCGTTGGGCAAGGTAGTGGTTTGTGGAAAACCACTTATCCCATTGACATGGAGTTATCCTCTCTATATCCTTCACCTGTCAGCTTTAAAATGTGAACGCACAGTCCGTAATGGAAGAAGTGCTTTTTAATATCTTTTTAGCCCAGAAATGAATGCAAGGTTCAGCTGATACTGGATATCTGACCACCAGCCTGTTCTCTGACAGTAGTCTTTAGATTTGGATGGCTTTAGCCTGCTCTCAGGCTGTCAGAAAAGATTTGTCTCGCCACCCACACAGCAACTTCTCCCCTGTGGGTGCTGTGTGGGATGCGAGGGCAGCAGCAGGAGGGGGTGGCTTCCTGGCATTTCTACTCAGCGCTATATAGTGACGTTTTTGCAATCGGTTTCCTTTGCACGCTGCTCTTTAGGGGATGTTCTACCTTCCTGCAGGCATGCAGGTCAGTGAGATGTGGCGGGGGATTATCTCTTCTCAGATGCTGTGTTTGCATTCTGTAGAAACCGTATTACTATTCTCTTGCTACATTTGCAAAGCACCCACACGTCATAAGAAACATGAATTTTATTGATGAGAAGCTCACCATGAGCCGGCAGTGTGCGCTGGCAGCCCAGAAAGCCCCCTGTGTCCTGGGCTGCATCAAACCAGGGTGGGCAGCAGGGCCAGGGAGGGGATTCTGCCCCTCTGCCCCGCTCTGCTGAGACCCCCCTGCAGTGCTGCCTCCAGCTCGGGGGTCCCCAGGACAGGAAAGACATGGAGCTGCTGGAGCGAGTCCAGAGGAGGCCCCGGAGATGCTGCGAGGGCTGGAGCCCCTCTGCTCTGAGGACAGGCTGAGGGAGTTGGGCTTGTTCAGTCTGGAGAAGAGAAGGCTGCGGGGAGACCTAATTGTGGCCTCCCAGGGGCTGCAGGAAAGCTGGAGCGGGGCTGGTTCCAGGGCAGGGGGGGACAGGCCAAGGGGGTGGGTTTGAACTGAAAGAGGGGAGCTGGAGCTGAGCTG
>VWZZ01000923.1:505944-588396 GCA_013399095.1 Psophia crepitans | reverse complement strand
GGCACTGGGTGGGCTGTGAGGTCCCTTCCAACCCAAACCAGTCTGTGATTCTATGATCCTATTCTGTATAGGACAGAGGTGATTAGTAAAGTTCATACTACTGCTGGTTTGTCAAGCAAGGAGCTCAATTTGCTCAGCTTTTGAAGTTCACTGAAGTTTCTGTGGTCTTCGGTGGAAAAATTGGAACATTGAAATGTTGTGGCAACCTCAATAAGTCATTGATTTTTCTAATTGAGATTTTAATGAAAAAAAAATGAGGAAGCTTCAATTCACTTCTCACCCACACAACAAATAAGGATGCTAACTGCCAGGAAAATGTTCTAATGATTGTATCGTGTTGGTCCTCTTAAGAGACAAGTGCTTTAAATGGAGTTATGATAACGATGTGATCATTGTCTGGGTTGGCTTAATGAGTTTAGCAGCTGTTGCAATACTACTTTGCACTTAAGAAAAATACCTTCTGTTCCATTCCAAAAAGATCAGAAAAAGCTGATAGAGCTTTTGCTGTTGTGCTGGATACATCACATGTAGTTCTATACTCTGACAAAATAACTGCTAGCTTGGACACTGCAGTCCTCTGGATTTGGCAGCGTTGGTGCTTCAACATAAACACAAGAAAAGGCTCTTGGAGGCTCTAATCTGATCTGACTAATAAATTATATGAAAGCTTGACATATCAGACAGAGTGGGAAAGTGGTTGGCGTGTGTATTATACGCATGTATGCGTATAAAAAGTGAGTTGAGAGTGTTCTGTGTCAGCCTTGAATAATGAGTCTGGGCATTGGGGGGGTGTTGCGAAGAGAAAAACAAAGTACAATCTGTAGGGAGGAAGTGAGGAGGCTCCATATGAGACCCCATCCCTGCTCTGGTTAAGTTAAGCCATCTCTGGTTGCTCTGTCAAACAGCAGACCTGGCCCCAAGGACCCTTCCAGCAGTGGTGCTAGTTTGCGTATTCTTGGCAGTGCTGCCCTGGGGATTCGGAGCTCTGGGAATAACTGTCTGTGTCTCGGCTCGTGCCCGGTGTGGGTCAGGAAGGGGCTAATGGCAGGTGGTGATGGAGAAAGCTTGCGTGGCTCCACTGGAGAGCTCTTCTTGACCAGTCCCAGTCCAACTGAGCATCACAAGATCCGCTGAAAATGCCAGGCAAGGGTCAGAAAACACATGCATGCCAGAAAATCCAGCTTTAATGGAGTTACTGGTGTGTAATTCAAATTGTGGAAGGACTTTCTTTTTGCCTTGAATAGTTTTAAACTAGAATTGTAAAGGCTTTCTGTTACAGGGATCTTTATGAGTTTTGGGGCTCAAATATGTGGTAGCCTGCAGAATGAGGTATCTCCTGACGTTGTACCCTATTCAGTTCATGTGTCTGATCGCTTGGGACTTCTCTTCAGCACCAATTTCCCTTTGAAAGTGCATAATGGTAACGCCCCTCCCCTCTCTTGTTTCAGTGTAAAGAAGCTAGGTCAGAACTGAGAATGGCATCTGTGGGAATGAATTTTTTTTGCACTGGAAATCTGAAATTATTTTCCAGTTGTCTGAAATTTAATTAGTTTTACTGCTTAATAAAGATGCTTTGTATCTTCTGTTAATCCCTAACAAAAATTAATTCCAACATCTCTGACTTTTCCTGTGTGATGTGCTCTAGGTGGCCCTGCCTTGGCAGGGATGTTGGACTTGATGATCTTTCAAGGTCCCTTCCAACCTCTAATGTTCTGTGATTCTGTGACTTCTGATGGGAGATGTGAGCAAATAAGGGCTATTTAAAATTTTTGGGAATGGTGAGAGAAGCAATCATTTTGCCCTTGTCATTGGAAACTAATTCACAGTCTCTGAAAATTTTAAATTAAAGAAAACTGTAAGAGACTTGCCTGGTGCATTAAAGATATTTGGAGCGTTGACACAGTAATATGCTTCATACTGTGGTTTGCATGAAAAAGATGTGAATGGGTTAAGGAATATGTAAGAAGTCAAAGATGTGCCACAGGTCATAACTCAGTTTGGAGAGTCCCACGAGGCAAGTGACAGTGGTCTGATTCACAGCATGCATCTGTCTAGGCGCGTACTCTTCTTCACGCCACAAAAAGATGTCAGGTTTCATCGGTACCTGGGTAGAGAACCAGGCGTAAAAACTGTGACTACTTTGCGGAGTTTTGGCAGAGAGGATTTGTTGATGTGTTCAGGTATTTATTCTTATCCTAGGGTATGTATTTGGAAATATGGCAGGAGACACAGAAATGCATACTTACTTGTTAGGTGGAGCAAACGTTCTGCTTTTTTCATTTAGCCAATTAAGACGCTGTTTGTGAGTACAAAGTGTTTGTTCTAGGCAAACTGATATATGAAGTGGAGCTGGGGCTGCGTTTTCCAGGAACAAACAGTCCCGTGGAATGCATGCTCGCTGTTTGAGCCGGGAGAGATGACAAATGCGAGTAGGCTTTGTAAAATCTCTCCGGTCTCTCGGTGTGAATATCAATGATGGCAGTTTGGGTTGGTCCATGATAAACGCATTCAGCTATTAAATTACCGGAAAGAAATCCGCCACTTCACCTGAGATGCCTGAAGGCGTCATGTGCATTTATAAACGTAAAGGATGTGATTATGATTCGTTTCTGACCCTAAACAACAACAACAAAAAAAGCCAACAACTCAAAATTTCCCGGTGGTTTTAATTTAAAAACACACACCACCTTTTTTTAAACTTAATAAATACGTAGCATGGGTATTAAAATCCTGCACATGCAACTCTGAGCCTCTGTTGCTTGTCTTAATATGAAACTCTACAATAAGTCTTTTTTGTGGGTTTTTTAGCATAAAGAGGTGTTGAGGGGTGTGTGTGTATATATCTTTATAGCTGAACATAATCTCTGCAAGGTAACTGTGCCTATACCTATCTAGGGCAATATCATACACAGTACCTTTTGTTTCCACCTGTACATAAAACTGTACCAGGGATTGGGGGGAAGGGGATGGCTTTGATAGTTCTAGCATGATAAATCCCTGAGATGGGGGAGAAATCCTGGGGGTTTTTTCTTTCTTTCTTTTCTTTTCTTTTTTTTTTCCTGGGTGGTTCTCCAGTGGAGAAATGGAGTGTCTCTTCACATGATGGGTTAAAGGAGGTCCACCCTGGCTTGCTGCTGCCCTGTTCCTGCTTACCCAGACAGACTGCAGGTTTCCTTCTTCAGATGCACAATGAACACCCGCTGACCTCCAACTGCAGAGGCATATCCTAAAGCTGCAGATGCTCTAGTAGCTCATTTTTGGGCTCTCTACCCAGGACGTGATTGATAAACTCCTGATTCTTTCTCCTCTCTCCCATCAGATTTTGGAAATCAGTTTTAAATGCTGTTTTTTGACTTTTCAGTGGGTTACAAAAATGAATGCTTAATTGACATGAATAAAACAACTTTTTCCAAAGGAAATCAGCTTGGACAGGTGTGCTTTTTGGAGTAGTAAAGGGATGATTCCTGACAATTTCAGCCTGGAGTGACTCTTGGTGAGCTGGTTATGCAGGAGGCCAAAGCAGATGAACATAGCGGTCCCTCATCCTTTATAATTGGTGAAGGTACAAGCCGTTTTGAGCCTCTTATGTGACATTTATAAAGCATGACACTCTGTCATCAGCTGCTGATGTTGCCTGGGGGGAATTCAAGGGTGAGGTGTTCTGGCTTGAGTAAGGTTAATTTGTTTTGGTTTTAGATGAATACCAAATAATTTTTCACCACGACACACGACATTTAGCCCTTGAAGATCCTTCCCCGAATCACTGGTGTAGGTTTGTAAACACAGAGCTGGTCTGGGTTTGCTGCTGCCACACAGGCACGGATGAACCTGGCCCTTGGACAGTCAAGTGCAGGGGAGGTGCATGAGGCAGAGCAGGTGCCCCTTGCTCATCCCTCACTGACTGATGATCAAGACAAGGGCTGCAGATCTGTGTCATTTTGGTAACTTATCTCTATGTAGCATGAGATTTGTGGGATGTGGAGAGAAAACTGGGTGGAGAGAGGTCAAAGACTGGATAGTTGCAGAGACCAAATACCCTAAATGTTGACCCCACTGTTGTTAAAATTGAGGTTCTTTTTCAGTTGTGCAGCTACAACTGCCCTAATGATACAAGTCAAAGAATCATAGAGTGGTTTGGGTTGGAAAGGACCTCAAAGCCCACCTAGTTCCAACCCCCCTGCCATGGGCAGGGACACCCCCCACCAGCCCAGGGGGCCCAAAGCCCCATCCAACCTGGCCTTGGACACTGCCAGGGATCCAGGGGCAGCCACAGCTTTTCTGGGCACCCTGTGCCAGGGCCTCAGCACCCTCACAGGGAAGGATTTCTTCCTAATATCTAATCTCAGTCTCCCCTCTTTTAGGTTAAACCCATACCCCTTGTCCTGTCCCTCCCTGCCCTTGTAAATTTTACTAGGGTTCATTTCATATGCTGTGAATTCATTTGAAAGCACATTGTTTCCAAATTCAGTCCATCATTAATGACAAACAGACTTTGTGGGATGTTGTGGTCGGGCGCTCTGGGAGCGAGCGCTGATGGACCGGCAGCCAGGAGCAGTTTGCCCAAGAGGTGCTGTGGGTTTCATCAGCCCAAGGTGCCGCACCAGCTACGCCTTGTGCTTTCTGCTTGTCTGAATAAATGAAATGACAAAACATCACAGGGGCAGTGAGGGGACATCGCGTGGCTGCGTGGTACTGGCTTGTTGTTTTCAGTTCTTTGTATTATTTAACAAGATAAACTTCATCTCTATGTTAAAGTTGTGAGCAGGAAGAGAACGCTGTTTCTTTTTAATTTTGACAAAGCAATGAAGTCACATGCCAGCATGGCATGAAAGGATTTTTTGGGTTTTTTTTTTTTTTTTTTTAAGTAAAACGCAACAGCGCTATGCTAAAATCCCAGGAAACCTTGAAGGTAGTGAAGGGGGGAGTGTAAATACAAAGTGCCCCATAGCCTGGAAGTTTATGAGGCATTAAAGCAGTGCCTGGGGCCCTTTGGTGCCATATAAACTGTTCTGTTACATAAGCACATCACCTTATGGCTTCACTCATGGATATAAATTCCCTCCAGGCTGATAATGGGACCATGTCTCAGCCTAGAAATGTCTGCTATTTATTTGCTTTACAGGTTTGGGGGCAGTGAGAAAGCTTAGCTGTGTTTAACTCCTTCTGGGCTCCATAGCAAAAGTCTCTATGGTGTTGGCCATACAGCTCTGTTGATATTTGCTTCCCTGCGGAGCTTTTACTCAAATCGTATTTGTAGGCTCAAATTGCTGCAATCCCGCTAAGGATTTTTCTACAAATTGTACAAAAAAATCTGGCACAAAGTTTGTATGATAGGATAAGGGTGTCTAGGAATGATCAGCCTAGGTCTGGACCTGACAGAATCGTGGGGATGCTGGCAGCGTCCTGGAGGAAGCGGAGCTGGGAAAGGTTTGTGGCAGCTGGCTGTGCTGCTGAATTTGGGTCAGCCTGGACCGCATCTTCAGCATCCGGTCGGCCTCGCTGCCCCCGTGAAATAATCATCTGGGCAGTTGCTACAGCTGGAACCATTTGTGTGAACAACTTTTTTGCCTTGAATGGGCTTGAAACAGTTTTAACGTGATCCCAAGGAAAAAGTAAAGTGATACTTTACAGAGCTTCCTCTGCACTTTTGGTACAGGCGTGAGAGCAGTCTTGGATGGTTCAGAAATGCCTTGAAATAATCTTCGTGTCAAGCCAGTTTGCATGTCTTGGCATGCTCTCTGGTGATGATGTTGGAGCAACTGAAGCTCAGTGATGCCCAAGGGATGAGTCACTTGTTTGTCAGAGTCTCAGTGTTTCTGACTCCTCAGTGACACTGGCTGGCAGGACGTCACCGATGTGCCTTAGAGTGCTTTGGGGGACTAGTATTTTGGGTTGGCGTAAGCTCACAGTGCTCTGCACAGCATTGTGTTTACACTGCAAAACAAAGAGCTTTTAATGCTTAGAGAGTCTTGTGTGTGTATGTATTATTTTGTTATGTGTCCATGTTGCTGCATGTTAGCACTGAAAAAGAAAGGCTGAAGAACAGACGGTTGCTCATGGACAAGTAGTTGGTGAAGTTTCTTTGTACCTGTGGACGTGCTCTGGGCCTCAGACAGCTGTGTGTCCTGCCTAGATGTGGTGTGACTTGCTGCGAGGGCCACCTCCAGCCTGTCTTTGTCCCACTTTTCTTTCCAGTACATCACTGTGGGGAGGCAGCATGTGGCACTTACCTGAATTAGGACTGTAGAGACTTTCTTATGGAATGCTGGATTTCTTATTTTTAAAAATAATCCATATCCCCAAATCCTTCTAGCTTCTCGGACAACTGGGAGCAACCTGTTCTTGGCCAAACATGACCTTTTGTAGGTCTGTATTTTCAATGTTTCATTTCCAAAAGTAATTTTGGCTGATAGGAACCAGAGAAATAAGGTTTTATTTTTCTTTTTTTCACATCTATAGAGGTCTCTCTTCTTGCTGTGGAACTTACTCGTATGAAGAAGATACCTGTTGAATTTAATATGAATGTTTGAGAGTTAGAGCTGGGATGAGTACTTACCCAGTTCCCTGTCTCCATAGGGATGACTTTGAGAGGTGTGTTCATTGTCTTGCTATTATTATTGCACAGGGAAATACACAGAGGTGTGGCACAAAACTCTCACCCGGTAAAGTTTAAACGCTTGTGGTGTCAATGTCTGCGTCAGTGTAACTATTCAGATAACTTGCACTGAAAATGGGGGCAGAAAAAAAGGCACTTCTTGGATTTGATTTGTCTCATTCCGAATAGATCTGATGAAGGTGTACATACTGCAGTTATTTAAAGCTAGCAGAATTGAATGTCATGTAGGCTAATGGAACAACATTCCTCTTCATTCCCAGTGTTTCAATTTTCCTAGACATCTCTCAGTTATTTGGTGTCCTTGGATGGTGCAGGGCTGGGCATGGCATTCTAAAGCGGTCGCAGGGAGGTTGGTCCAATTCCTGATGCTGTTACTGGTTTGTGGGATTTTGGATAAATTTTTTACTGTCCCTCAGTCTCTGCTGTAAACAGATTATAATGTTTATCACCATTCTGAAGTGCTTTGATTTCTACAGGTAAAGCACTACGAATAAATTGGTTTTATTATGCTGTTGCACAGTATGCCCTTCTTACCTCTTCACCCCCTGCAGTTACTATTTTGATGATCTCTTTATTCTTTATTTGTCCTTTATTTTCACTTGGATGCGATGCAAGATCCCAAGGTTTAATTTCCAAACAGAATTCAGAATGGAGGGGGTTAAATTGATGTATTTTCAGGAAATAAATTTGTCTTCTGAAAGATAGGATGGGAAAGGAGAGAATTTCCACCCATGCCCTGGTTGCACAACTCCGTGAAGCATCTGGGCTTTATGTTGTGCATCAGGCCTGGTGGGGGAAGAGATCGGGAAATTTGGGAGCATTTCTGCTTCTCTTATTCAGAAAGCAGCTCTGGTTTTGGTTGTAATCACCTTGCCCATGTGTAGGACCACCCCAGATCTGGTGCTATGGGTCTATCAACCAGCTGTACACTATTCTTGCAATCCACCGTGGGGGTAGCTGCCTGGCAGACCTCGGGCGTGGACCGTAACATGGGTAGTGCTTCAGTTCTGTGGGAACTCCTTGCTGTTGTGGATATTTGACTTGTTTTTAAAGAATCCTCACGGGATACCTGTAGAAGAGCCTTCCAAGTTTGGGTTATCTAAGCTACGCAAGGCCTGAGTAACAAGTCTAACCTCTGACTGACCTTCATTAGCTTTCCAACAGCCTTCCAGATCTTAGTAAATAAATACCATACACGCTAGTTTTCCCAGGAATATGCACATGTAGTTGCCATTAATGTTAATAGAAGCCATTATTTGCTAAATAGACTTCTTGGTTAACTGTGTATTTATGGTAGGTTGAATAAAGTCAGTGTGACCACTGCCACGTAGCAGCTGCAGACTTGAGGATGGGGGAAAGAAGAAATAATGAGTTGGCAAGTAGCCTATAATTACCTGGATAGCATGGTCTTGCTATGCAATTAAGTGGTCAGCCCTTGCCATGTAAATAAACTGATCTGCTTGGCTAATACGTCCCCTGTAACCGAGGTGGTAGGCTTACGCGCAGTGCAAAACTTAAAAAAGCTGAGTTTCTTCCTAAGCTTAATTCTGACTGGTGCGAGTCCTGCGTGAGTCTTACTGGGGAAGCTGAGTACTGTGGGCAAAAGTCACGCCTTGGGTCACTTCGTTGGCTTTCCTAGTTGATTAATCTGACAGGGATTTATGTTAATGTGTTGGAGCTTTGCAATATTGAGTTCTCTTATTTTGGCAGCTGGAGTAACTCTGAGTTGTAATTTAAATGTCTGTTTAATAATCAGAGATTATTTTTTTTTGTCAGTGAATCTGATTAATATTTTATGGGAGGTAGAATCCTCTATTTCTCTCATGCTTCTTTACACTGGAACATTTTAATTTACTTCTCCATCATTACAATGGTAAATGGGGAAAGAAGGGCAAGGATTAAGGATCCTATTTTCTAGGCTGCTATTCATCTTACAGCGATGGAGCTAATTATAATAAAGGCTCAGTGGCTGTGAGGGCATGCAATCTGCTTGTCAGTGCTGTTTATGCTGAGTATGTGCAACCGAGATGTGACTTCTTCAACCTCAACCATTAATATCTCTAAAATTCTGCCCTTACATGTATTTGAGTGTGTTGTGGCTTTTTATCATGGGCTAGATGGCACACGGGCCATCGCTGTAGGGTGACTCTTGAGGGTGCTTCATTGCACCCCCTGTGCCAGTTCAGTTCCCCTCCAAATTATATTGAATTCTGATGTCATGCTGGAGAAGTTGCTTAAATGATACCTTTCCAAAATGGTTTTCAGTGATATGCTCCTTATATCAAGAACTCTGATATGCTGATGTCTTATTTGCTGATGGTCCTTTGGCAGTAGTCCGTGGTGGACATTCACAAAGACTCACTCCGGTGCAGTGAGGTTTGTCCCCGAACCTGCTTGTAGGCAATGGAGAGACACGGACATCGCCAGAGGCGTGTTCAGGGTGCCTGGATCGTGCTCAGTGGGTGCAGTTCTGAGAGTAAAAAATTCAGAGCCCTCAAAGGTAGATCTTATTATAAAGTTAGTATTGTAATGTATACATACTGGGAGCCAAACGAATTCTCGCATTCCCTGTCTTTGAGTGCTTGACTTGACAGCTGTGATAATGTTTAATAATAAGGTATATCTTATTGATGCTCTCACTGGAATGATGAAAAATACAGTTATGCCACAAAGATAAGAGAAAATACCAAAACCTTGTGTAATACTTAAATGAATTCCCTTTGCAAATAAGTAGGATGGAAATCCTTTTCCTTTGTGGTGCATTAATATTCTAGTCCAAAGAGAAGCAAGCAGTCTTAAATCAGCAGAATAGTTATTGTTGGAGGAGTGAAATACGTGGTTTAAGATTGTCAGTGTATGTGTGCACTTGAAATTACACATAATTTAATTGTGTGCTTTAAGTTGTAAAGTAATTTGAAAGAATAATTCCCTCTTTCTATGTATCTGCCTAAGATACAGTCCAGAATTGATATATTGGGGGGAAAAATAGGGTCAAACTGTTTCCTGAAAAATAATAAGCACAGCACTTTAGGGAAAAAGAGAATTACTATGAGAAATAGATTCTAGGAAATACTAAATGTTACAATGGCTGCAGTGTGGTATCTGATTACTTGTTTTTCTTTCAGCACAGGAATGCTGTAAATCAAGTGTTTAAATCATTGGAAGTGTAACAGTGTGCCTACGTCAGAACTGAAAGGCATCCTACCAGTGTGACTGGTGCTGCTGGAGAGATGTATAGGAAACCTTCAACCCTTCTGATTAAACGCTGCTTGAGAATGGACTCAAATTATTCATCTCTTATTTGTACACACGCAGTAGCGTTTTCTTTTGATCCTCTTTTGGTTATCCATCAGGCTCTGACTTATCAGAACTGATGCACAGATAAAAATCCTGTTGTGTCAAGAACGTAACAGGACAAAGCTCCAGAGACAGACTTCCAAGCTGTACTTCATGCAGTTGCTTTGCATCCCTTCTTGGAGGTGGGGGAGGATAACAGAAGAAAGTTTTATGCTATAAATCCTAACTCTTCAGCTTGTGGTTTGGATTTGTACATTAGCAGCATGATTTGCTTTGACTACATGTTCTCTGAATGTGCCTGGTTAATAATTTGATCTAGAGTTGCCTTTACCTCCTCTGGTCTGCTTTTTTTTATAACCTGGATATGGATTGATGGAAAATATTTCTCGGGTCACTGCACAAATTAGAAAGAAAGGTTATGGTCTTCTTTCACCTTTTTCTTAAGCCTTTCCTTCCATGATCTTTCTGTATAATTTGAGCCTTGTCTTAGGATCCTGAAACTCATGGAGGACATTTGCTGTATGTAATATACAATGAATATCAACTGTTGGATGCTGTACCATGAGTATAAACTGCAGGGAATCCTCCTGGCCACTGAGTGTCATTGTTAACTCAGGAGAAATGGGGCGACGGGAAAAATCTCTTTAATTGAGGAAGAGGGGGAGATGAATCTGTGCAGGGAGCTTCAGAGGGCATCAAGATCTCCCAAATGGTTTGCTGAAAGTCCAGGTCAGCCTTCCGAAAAACAGCTGTGTATTCCCAAGCATGCTGGAATCTAGACATGGCACGAACTTGCAAAATGTGCTACCATGTTCGTATGGGAGAATGGACTGCTTGGCTGAGTTGAGTTTAATCCTATGAATTTCTGGGATCCTCTCATCTGGGCATCTACGGCTGCTTCGTGGAGCCTCTGCTTTCTCTCACTCAACTGGGGTCACAGGCTACAGGGTTCTCCCCAAAACTGTTGGCACTTCTGATATCTCTCTGGGCCCTTGTCCCTGGGGCTTGTGCCCACTGAAGGAATCTGTTGTGCAGGGTGAAAAACAGCACTACTCTACCTGACGTGGGCTTTAGCTGGGGCGATGGGTGAGGGAGAAGGGCTGCTGCCTCTCTGAGCTCGCAAAGCCTTTGAATGCAATAGTCTAGAAGAGAGCCATCACCATCAGAGGCAAAATTGTTTCCATAGAAGGAAAAACACTTTAAGAGTAAAGAGTTTAAATGGTGGTTTGTGCAGCTGTTTTCAAATAGCGAGCGAGTTTTATTACCTGTAAGTATTGCCACTTTGCTTCGTGGCCACGTGTGTTATATGAGCAGAGTGCAATTTCCTTGTATCTGAACTTGTGAATTAATACTCTTACTGAATGTATTATTCATATGGTTGATTGGGAGCTTTGAAATTCCTGTGCCCTGCTATGGGCTACTTGCTGTGCATGGTAAACTCACCATCATCATCAATACTGGAACTAAGACAGGGACTCTGTTTTCAGGCGTTTGGGCTTAAAATGTGCCCTGCGTTAGCCTTCATGTTAATAACATTGAATTCAGTGATGGCAAGAGGAAAGGATGTGGCTGGAAGGAATGAGCATGGGGTTGGGAGAAGGAAACTATCACAGGTAGGAAGGAATGTGATTGCTGGGGTTGCCAAATGAGTAAGTGTTACTTGAACTCTTCTTCTGAAAACCATCTTATTCTTACCTCTTCGTGCTACCTCTCCAAGAGCGGTTGCTATGCAGGTTTGCCTTCAACTCTGGAAAAATCAGGGTCTTTGCAGCATGGCAAATCTGTCCTAAAGCCCCTGTATTATCGGAAATAAGATACTGGTGTTTTACTGACAAAGCAGGAGAGGAAACCTCTCCAGCTGCCTTTGCTTCACTAGGATTTAACAGCGAGGTTGCTATTGCCTAGCAGTCACATTGCCATGAAAACACCACCTTTCTGGCCTTAAAACCTACTTAAACTGGGAGGCTTAGGCTGGAGTGGGGCAGCCAGGAGGAATTCCACAGTCTGCCCATGTCTCGCCGTCTCGGTGAGCGGAGACTGCCAGCGTGGAGGGAGAGGCTGGTGCTTTGCCAGAAACCACCTCCTTCCTTTGCTCTTTTCCTTCTGTAGCCCCATAGCTGTGGTTTAGCTCCTCGCAATCCCAAAGTTGTGGTGGTTCTCTCCAGTTTGCGTTAAATCTCTTTCCTTCTGGTGGGCGCTGGTGCAAGCAGTGGAAGAGCTTTCAGCACTGAGTTTGAGGGTGGTGTTTTCATTCCCATGCTGTGGGGCTTCTGTGATTTCTGGGGGTGTCTCTAGTGCATTTGGGCAGTGTCTGAAGTACTCTCAAGTGCTAGAGGAGCAGCTGAGAGATTTTTTTTCTGCCCAAGTGGCTTTGCTATAAAAGTGGTAGGGTGGTGGTTTTTGTTGTTTTTGCTCAAAGTCACTTTTCTGCTGTGGGTGAAGATGTAATTCAACTCTGCTTTGATTTGTGACCATTTGGAGCCCTCTGGGAATTCAGGCATATTTTTGCTCCACTCTCTGAATAGTTCCCTGCCCAATCGACTCAGAACCGCTTATCTCCAATGTCTTTTGTGCAGCTTTGCTCAATTACAGGCTGTGAGGAGACCTTATCTCTTCTGGGCGGGGGTAGTGCTAGCATCACACCAGGGTGACCACACAGCTGCCGGGGGAAGCACCACATGGAGACTCTGTGGGACGGGCGTTAGGGCAGGAAAGGAAGATAATATTGGAAAAATGTACAAAAGAGGTAGTTTGTCTTTCCTGTCAATGCTTGTTTTGCTGCATAGCCAGTTAAACTCCTTAATTGCTACCTCTATCCCTGTCAACATCAGCTATTGATGCCATGCTGCTAGTGTCTGCTTGCAGCAAAAAAATCGGGTAGATACCCGTCTGCAAAAAACATCGGGTAGAGCTATTTGGAAAGAGTAAATGTAAATGACAGAAAATTACAACATCTGACCCCAAACCAGCATCACTTCCAGGTTATATGAAAATAATTTAAAAATGCCTGTAAGTGTCCATCTTTCCTAGAAGCTTCTGTTTTGAAACAGACCCCTCCCCTTGTTCTCTAGCAGCTCTATGGTGGCGTGCGTTCAAGGAATTAAATGTTCTTCTGTCCTTTGTGTTTTCTCTGAATTTTGGGTGTGCTGATGGGAGATGGTGTTATCCTTTACTTTTGAAAGACTTCCCTGTCTTTCACTGTTGCTTTGGTACAATACATCTGTCAGACTTAGTAGCGGTCCTTTAACAAAAATTATCCTCTCTATGCTATGTCTACTTTTGGACAGGGTCTTTATTAAGACAGACATGAGCCGGGGAGAGACTCTGCTCAGTGTCCTCAGCTGGATGAGGCGTGATCGAACGTTTCCTCACACTCTCTGCTTGCAAACCCCAGTGATATAATGTAAGTGTTCCTGGAAGACAGGTCACAGCAGGTACCCTCCTGTGTTTAACTCTACAGCAGCATCGGATTCCTCCTCATGTGCCCTTCTGGGGCTAAAATCTCCTGGAAGATGAGAAGTTTCTTGCTTTGCTTTTCATTCAATTTGTTTCCTGATTGATGGTTAGCACAGAGCTTTTTAAAGAATTTGTTTCAACATGCAAAAATGCAAAGTGTCACAATTCATCTGACGTAAGGCAGTTGGGCCAGTTTATGACTTAGTTGCACTTTGAAACAAACTGCTGGTTCCTTAGTGAAATTCTTCTTGCATTAGAGAAGCCTGGGAAGAAGGCAGTACAATGTGCCGCAGGGTGCAGAGATGCTATCTGTTCATCACTTCTATTGGGTATCAGTCACTAATCTTTAACTCTTCTCATTCTCTTCCCAAAATACCAGATACGCTGATATTGGGACGTTTGGAGTATGAGGAACAATTATTTGGTCCACTGCTTTACTCCCTGCTTCAGGAGGGATCGGGGAGGGTTTCCACGGGGTCTTCCATCCCTCATTGCATGGGATGCATGTGGGTACGGGCAGGATCAACCTCAAAACTGAGACAGCATGAATTGGGGATCATTTTTGCAGTCACTGAAATCAGCTGTGCTTGATTCTAGGAAAGGTGTCTGTGGACCAGGTGTAAACGGTGACTTATGTTTGGCCCAAGACCAAATTTATCATCTCCCCATGCCTTCCAGAACTGCTGCATAGTCACCAACGTACTGGACAGTAAAGGTTAGACAAATGCTGTCACTTAGCTGTTACTTCTAAATAGAAGTGCATTTCTTAGTGGGTAAAAAAAAAAAGCATTAAATGAGAATACTGAAATTAATTAAAAAGATTCGTCAGGCCCCCTTTTAGGCTGATCACCATTTTGAGGTGATCACATTACTGAATTAACTTTAAAGCAGGGCTTGAGGCATCTTCTTTATTTGGATTCAATTCTGTCCTGATTCACAACAAAACCCACAAAAAACCCAAGGTAAATACATTCCACCTAAGGAAATGAAATATGTCACAGCGTTGGACTTGGCGCTTTGCTATGTCTTTATGAAATAGTGTTTGGGTGACCTTTGTGTTCGTGAGTCTGAAGGGGGCTAACAGCAGTGACTAAGACTTGGCAAAGCAAGGATCTGTGCTGCCAACTTTTTCCCTGGCAGTTCTGCCAGAGCCCTGTGGAGAAGCTGCTTTTGCAGACTGCTCTCCTTGGACTGTGCCAACCATTATTTGTGGTCTGTGAGTGACCGCCGGAGCCACAGGGCGTTCCCTTGGACTTAAGCTCTTGCTTTTTCTCTGCTCATTTCTAAAAGCCTCAGGGTTCACACTTCCAGCATGAAGGTTTACGTGGCAATGTGTTGTTATTCCACCTTTTGCTGGAGTTTTTGCAAACAGAAATTGCAATTTGTGTGCGTGTTTACCAAGGCCAGCGAATGATGAGCGTGGACAAAGGCAGTGCTTGGAGAGTCTGCCGCAGCAAAGGCGAGCTGCCGTGTGCCAGCGGTGCTTTCGGGAGGTACGTTGGCACACCCCAAGCTGGGAAGCAGACTAAAATAGTGGCATACAGGGGCTCTTTTCTTTTCCACACTATTATTTCTGTAATCCTATTTCAGCCTCAAAAAATATGCCTTTTTAAAGATAATTACAAGCTTCCAAATGCTGTTGTATTCAGTCTCATAATAATTGTTGCATTTTCCCTGATGGTTTCCCTGCGTGAGAAGGCAGTGGCTTTTTTTTTTCTCTATTTTACATTTGGGGAGCAAAGCGGTGAAGTGACTGAGCAGAAATCACTGCTGCACCAGGTACCAAAACCCCGTCTGTGTCCCTGGCTTGCCTTTCCCCTCGCAGCATCAGCCATCTCCAGCAGCCACCCGTGCGCTCACACGCTGTTCCGTGTGTTCAGTTTTGCACGGACATCTGGCCACAGCTCGGTTGCCACTTCACATCCAAGTGCTCTTGTGTGTATCCTGACCTGGGTGTCCCCAAAAGAAATCTCCCCTAGGAGGGATAGCCCCAAGCAACAGGCGCTTGAGGGAGTAGGTGCTAATTTGGAGTTAGGGCTCCATCCTTCACGCTCTCTTATTTAGCAGTACAGGTCTGAAGGCTGTGACTCCCTTGCACCCACCGGAGCCTTTGGAAAGTCTCTGTGCCATGGTGGTTTTGGAGGGGCCACCTTGCAAGAGGTGCAGGGGAGCAGGGTGCTTGGGAACAGGGGGCTCTCCCACGCTTATTCTTTGGCTCTGGGATGTTATGTCCATCAGCCTTACACAACACACAACGCTCTGGATGGGGGCTGCGATGCACCCAAAATAAATGAATGATGCAATCAGAGAGTGTGATCAGTGGGTTGCATGGGGATAGCTGTCCTGGTGGTGAAGGGAATGGGCATGGCATGTCCATTGGCTGCTTTCCTGTCTCATTTTTAAAACAGATGAAACAACGTGGGGAAATTTTTATTTGCCTGGGTTTTTTCACAGTTAAACCTAAATATAAATAAATCTGTGCTTGCTAGCAATTCCCATCCCTGCCATCTACCCCTGGTTTATACTGTTGTCTGCTGCTCCCATGTCAAAGGACCTATATTTTGTAAGATAAAGGCATCTTTAGTTCTAATGTAGGTCTTAAGTACTGTTCATTTTGACTGGGAAAGATCCTCTGTTTTGGTGAAACTTCATGTCTATGCGTGGTCCTGGGAGAAGAGGCAGCTAACTAAACAGTGTGTGTGGTGGGATGCAGCCCCACGTGCCAGCACTGCCAGCAGCTTTCAGCCAGGCTCAGAGCCTCCTCCGTGGGCTCCTGCTGTATCTCCACAGCATGGCAGGGATGCTGCTCTGCTTAAGTCCCTATGGCTCAGCAAACAGCAGAACTTTTTGGTTAAGTCAGACCTTTTCTCCGGGCAAGGCTCAGCTCTTGAGCTCAACAGTAACACAAAACCCAGCCAGGGTTGAACTTAGCAGGAGAGCTAAAAATTCCAGCATGCTGCAGTAATGCTGGCACCTGCATGCCCGAGTAACTTGATAACCTGCTGAAAACATGAATTCTCATTACCAGTCCCCTTCCTTAGTCAGGACTTCTCCGATGCAGAACAATAAAGCCCATGGGGAATGGTGTGGCAGTTGCAGCATGGCTGAAGCTGACAACACTTGTTTGGAAATGGAGTATTAGTGTTGTGGGAAGGCATTTGTCCTGTTGGCTTAATCTGTCCTTGAGGGACTAAGTTTCTAATGGATGTTGTTATAACACATGCACACACCTGAAACGCTAGGACAACGCTACTAGCATCTCAAGCTTTGCTGCTAGGTCTTAACTCCAAATTAGAAGTCAATGACCATCTTCATCTGCTAACTCCTGCTTAGACTGCTGACAAACTAGTGATGGTCTCTACTTATAACGGCTTCACGCTCAGAGCTGGCCATTAGAGCCGGGGTGCAGCGCTGCTGGCTTGCTTTGGAGGGTGTGTGGAGTGCATTCCTCGTAGCAGGTATTGCCACGGTGCTGCTTGCTAAGAACTCCGTTATGTTTCTCAGAAAAACGCATTCTGTTCCCATGCAGAACTCGCATGTTGTCAGGGCATGAATAGCTTGGGGTCTCCAATTTGCTTAGATTAGATAGTTATTAAAAAATACAACAGCAATTGCAAGTTTTTTGACAAATAAGGAATGAGAATAATTAATTTAAGTTTGGGGACTGTAAAGGATGAAAATATGAATTGGAGACAACAATGAGCCGGATTTTTGTTTCCTGTAAATTTTGCTTTGAAGTCAAAGGAGATATTCTACACAGGGAATTTGCCTTGCTATACTTAATTTTTAAATTTTTTTAAAATTTTAAATTACAATCCTCTCTCAAGAACTGGATATCTCTGAGCGATAGTCTAGTTTGTTAGTTGTGCTGAATTCCAAGCCTGAAGTCAGTCTGTGCAGGACTTCAGATGCTGAGGCTTCCAACTGTTCTTTGAACAGTGAACCAAAAAGAAAAAAGCAACTCTGATAATTCAAATTGGCTTCCTTTCTTCTCTTGTTACAGGCTTAAATTTTCATGATTTAAACTCCTTTAAGGGACTGGTGTGACTTTATTACTTGAGCGGCTTATAGGCAATAAAAAGCTTAAGAGCCTAAAATGGCATATCTTTTTATTAAGTGCCTTAAGGTCTTTTAAAAAAGTTTTGAAAATTCTGCTAATGAACTTACTAGTGGCAAGGAGTCAGAATGGTAAAGGGTGACCGAATGTCTTCCAAATTGAGGTTGCTTCACACCTGTGAGTGTTTTGCAGTGCAGCTTTAAGGGGTTTGAATAAAGGAGCAGGAGCATCCACCATGGATCTCGTACCACGTTGAGCATCTCCATGTAGAATTGTGTCCAGCTGCAGCTTCTGGGCACAGAGCAGATAAAACTGTGGACCTTTTATTTATATCAATAACAGAAATAAGACCAGGTTAAGAGGGAGCTGCTCCATGAGTCTGAGTGATGTGGTGGAGAAGAATAAAGAAGTGCAAGTTTGGGAGCGGTGCCCGTCGATGGGAGAGAGGAACAAGGAAGCAGAAGTTAAAGCTCCAAGCGACACCACCAGCCCTTAAACAGAGTAGAATAGTAAAATAAAATGAAGGATTTAATAGATATTTAAATGATATTTAGCTTTGTTTTAGAAATGAAGGAAATGAGGCATGGAGCCCCTGGATTGGAGCGTCTGTACCCAAAGTCCTGGGTGCTACAGGACACAAGGTCTTCTGGCTGCATCTCTGCTCACTCGCAAACAGGCAGCCTCATGGCTTTACCCTCTGGTCACGTTCCTGTGGAGGTACCTGTCATGTAAAACCCTTATTTTCCTCTCCCCTGCTCCTGTGCAGAAGCAGTCAGGTACCCAAGGGGTCCTGTTGCAGCCTCTCAGGAAAAAACTTTAATTTATGACCCTGAATTTCTGTGCTTTCTATTTATGGGAAGCCTTTTTGGGGAGGAGTTAATGGTCTTAATCTCAGTGAATTACATGCCTTGGTCAGAAAGGCCATTCAGAGAGGTGTGTGAGGAACATTTAGATGTTCCTTAAATAATCCTGGGAAATTTTTTTCCTCCTGAGCTCTGTAAAGAGCCTGTATCTATGTAACTAATGACATTTTCCTGCTGATTGGACCCTAAACAATTACTGCATCATCTGATTCCTAATAGCTGGGCTCTTAAGAACAGAAGAGGCTCTGTTAGGAGATGGGGACCCAACAAGAAGCATCACAGGTGATGTCAGCTAATGCCCTCTTAAGTGTGCACCAGGAGTTCAACCCTTATATGCCTAATTAATCACAGTGTGAGGCACTTGGAGCATTGGGTTGGTGTTAATCAGGCCAACCTGGGGACCGGCATGCTACCCTGGGCTGCACATGTTGATGGGAAGCATTTCTCAGCTGCAGAGAGGCAGATGCTCATCTATTCATTAGCAGCAACTTCATCATTCTGCCCTTCCCTACCTGTTTCCTGGTGCAGATTAACTAAGAGTCAAAAGGTTGCTTCTGGCAGCTTTCTGGGCAGCTATTATGGCCAAAAAAAGTCTCCGTGACAGTGTTTTGTTCTTCCAGAATAAATGATGCGGTGCTTTCTCTTCTTGTAACAACAAAACAAAGCGCTGCCAGCAGCCCGGTGTTCCTGAGGAGCCCTGCAATAACGAACAGGAAAATGAAGCCCAGCTCTTGTGAACAATCTTGTGCATTACATTACCAGAACAGCAAGATGTTGGGACCGTTAGGATGAACACGCATCTATTGTTGGTAAGAGGATCTAGAATAAAAATAGAGAATTGTTACTTCTGCTATGTTTAGATACCAATCAGCCAACACCATCAACTCCCCCATCAAAATGGGCCATGTTTGAAGCCCCAGCTCAGCTGGTTTTAAGGAGGGAGAATGAAGAAAAGCTCATTTCAATTCATGCAGCTGTTGCTTACCCCAGAGGTCTGTGAGCAGCTCACCCACACAACTCTTCACTGTTTTTTTCAGATCCTTTTGAAGCCTCTCCCCAGGTATTGTTCCTCCTCCTGGGACCATGTTACTCTTTGGTTTCCATCCTGTAGCAACAAAATATTGTGTGAAGGGTGTGGAAAAACCGAGCAAAGAGAATAGAGACTGTTAGTTGGGTAATTTCCTTTGGTCCATAGTAGTGCAAGTTCAAGATATGTTTTCAAGTTCCTATTTTCTCCATATTCTGCAGGGAGAAGGACAAGTATATGGAACTTGAGTGAGATTTCTTATGAGGTTTATAGTATAATGTTGATTAAGTCACTCCGGCTATCATCATCTTGTTTAATAACTCAGTATATTTCTGGCAGCACAGATATAGTTCTGTGCCACCAGGTATTGGAATAAACATATTAGGAAGTCTGAGGGTGACTTAATGGGAGTCTGTTGATGTTGGTTGAGTTACGTGTGATCTGCAAACTGCTTTGAATTTGGAGACTTCCATGAATAGATTAGCTCATTAATCCTAGAAGAGTCTGCAAATGTTTACAAAGTTGGTTAATATTGGAGCTTCGGGCATTGTGGGTGTATTCCTCCTTGTGCATTGATGCTTAATCTGCAGTGGAGCGTTTTTCAGAGTCACTTTCTCACATATGTTATAATATTTTCCTAAACCTTTCACTCTTAAATTAACATTAGGGTGTGGAGGAGGACACTTTTTGGTTTTTCTTTTCCTTCCTGTGGTAATGTTCTGTTGCATGGCTCTCTTCTGTGTATTTAAGCCAAAAAAAAAAAAAAAGCCAACCAAACCAACACTTAACCCCTTTCTTCAGCTGACACTCATCACTGCAAAATTGATCCTGTTTACTCCCAGAATCAAGTTTCCTTGTTCCCCTGATGATGGTGGCCTACAGATATATCAAGTCCCAGCCTGTGCACTGAGGCTTTACCACGATTACAGGTGGCTCTGAGCTTTGTTTCAGAGAACATCTGACTCCACAGAGCTGAGGGCCCAAAGAGTCTTGTTGACTTGAATGGGAAGAAGAGTTTTTCTTCCAGAGATGCTCTGGAAAGAAAATCAGCTGGGAATGGAAAATAAATGGGGATTTCTTGTAGTTGGTTGCTTTATTTGTTTCCTGTTGTCAAATGTTTTGATTTCCTTTATTCCTCTAAAGGCTCAGTTCTGGCTTTAATGAAGCTGTGGGTGAGGTGTGTTATCTAACAGGCTAACGCTCGTGTTCCCAGAAGGAGCATCTAATCCATTAAGCTTCTCTGCCATCTAAACACTTCACTTTGCTATTCAAACCTCCTCCTTAGCTCTGCCAAGTACTTTTGTTTGTTCTCCTGTCAGGTTAGGTCTTGGGTCTTTTTTTTCTTCTCTTCTCTGGATCTCCTCCAATTTGTCATTGCATAATTTTTTTTTTATTTTTCCCTTTATCTTCAAATATGACTTAAATCTACAATCCCTGGAGACTCCCTGCTGGGAGAACAAGAAGAAAGTATTTGAAGTGTTATAGTGTTCGTTACTGGGGTTGAATTGTCTGCTAATTAGAGAACAGGATTATTGTATGGCTACTGGGAATTACCATAAGGCTGGTGGGTTTGTCTTTCCCCCTTTATTCTGCAGCTCTACAGTAGCCTCTGCTTTAATTGCCACATGGTTCTTATATTCCATGATGTGCAGATCTCTGTGCTACCTTTAGTGCTGGATGATCTCTGGCCAATCAAAGTACTTTTGTAATAACATGAGGGGTATTTAGATGTAATCACATTGTGGTTATGCAATTCCTTATGCTGAAGTATAATCCATCTTCCCTGGCTGGAATGCACATGCTTTTTGTCTGGCTTTGGCTGCTCGAATGCTCCCTCTGTGCTCCATGATAAAATGTTAATGGGACAGAATATGGGAAATGCAGATCAATGGGAAAGGGATTAGGTGTGAGATGCTGATGAAAGACTACTCTGATTTTGGGTGTGTATTCAAATAAATTGGCTCCAACTTCAATGTAGCATGACTGTTACACTGCATTTAAAGATGTTGGACAGAGAGGACCTTTAGGATACATTAGAGGACACTGTTGGTAGTAATTTATTTACTTTACATAAGTATCCCTTTACCTTGCTAAGGACTGGTGCTGGCAGCAGCCTGTGGTTGCCTCTCCAAGTTTGCACAGGGGAGGAGGGAATGCAAGGAGGAAGACTGATTTGGAAAAAAAAGTGCTTATTGATAGGGAACCAAGATCCATCTGACAGCAAAGGCTTGGGAAGATGTGAGAATGCGCCGTGTATTTTTAACATCATCAGCCTCTCCTGCATAAATAGAGAACTTTTTGCTGTCAGCATTCCCTATGGGAGGAGACGGCAAAGAGTAATTATGAACAGGAATCTCCTTAGCAAAGGACTGTTCAGAAGAAAAATGTCGGTGACTGCATCTTGGGGAAAACCTATGGCAGCATCTTGCCCAAGGTATGGGGTGTCCTCCAAAGCACTTCTCTGCCTTGTCAGGCACTGGGAAAAGGCACCTGGAAGAGCCAGCTCTTTTTACCTACCTCTGATGCTTTATCTTGACTGTTCACAACAGGTTTTGGGGTAGGAGATCTCTGACTTTAAGGGTGAAGGCTTTTTCAGGAGTCCTGGTAGAAATAGTTCCTCAGCTCCAGCAACTCCTGCAGGACTGTTAGTCTTCCATATATACTTTAGGCAGTCACAGATACATTTGTTATTAATAATATAGGTTAGCTACCACAAATCAAATTCTCAATAAAATGTACTGATCTAATGCTGAGCCTATAAATTTCCAGAGGAAACATATATGTCTACAGGTGTGCATGTGGACATCGGTATATACAGTTTCTGCTTTTATGTTCCTGGAACACCCTAAATGTATTTGAGTAGTTTCAGTAACCAAGTCTAAGACATAAGGGGTATCAATTACGCTGTGAGAGAAGCAGTAGTTTTCCAGATTGAAGGTTCCTCTCTGATTATGAATACCTCTCTTGCACCTGCTTTCCACTGATAAGGGATAGCAGTAATAAATTCTTCTAAGATTGATTTTTCCTGGCCAGGTAGTCATGTGGATGAAAGCCTGCAAGCTTCGATCTGTAATGCCACCTGTTGGGACATTTATAGTGAGCAGCAGTAAGGAAGAGGAAAAACTGGAGTGGAATGATGACTTAAAAAAAAAAATCTGCAGAGAAGGTCAGATAAATTTGAGAAATATATGCCTTTCAGCAGTATAAGCTTCAAAAAGCTACGTAACTCTGGTTAAGAGAGAATCCAGACCTGTAGGCTGTTTTTCCCCTTGCTGGTGTGAAGACCAGGTGGTGTGTGATGATCAACACATGCTGCTCCAAACACTTGTGGAAACTGATTTCTCCTTTTCTTTCCACTGGGGAGGATCTGGACTCTGCCCCATGCTGCTCTGCAGCGTTTCCCTGAGATAGTGCTGTGTGGAGCTGTGCGAGGACACTGAGCCACCTCCAAAGGTAGAAACACACCTTTTGGTTTTCTAAATGTTTAATTTGTGTAGACATTCCTGCAAATCCTCTTGGGTACCTGTTTGTCTGAATGTGTCTATTCATTTGGTTGTTTGGCTTCCTGGGACTTCTTTAAGAGTGGCTGCTTTACCGTGGCATTCCTGAGGTCTGCGCCTGACCTCTCTGTTCTCCTTTCTCTTGTTCCGTGGAAATGGCAATAAAAAGGGCAGGTTAATGCTGTGTGCTTTTCTTCTATGGTTTTCATAACAGCTGTCTTATACAAAAGTCTGTAATAATGAATGGAAAGTTATTGATGACTACAGTAGGATAATTAATCTGACCAAGCTTTAAAAGAACTTTTACTTGGGAATAAGCTACACCCAAAGGCCCATTTTCTTTGTCCTTTGTGTTTTATTCGTCTGCTGGTTTGCTTTCCCTTTTGTCTACAAGGTGCTTTTGGTAAAAGATCAGACCTGCAAGGATGAAAAATTTTCCATTCTTCAAAACCTGAAAGTGCAAAGTATTATTGCAAAACTTGAAAATTAATTTCTACTGAATGGAAAGACCTGTTAAAAAAAAAATTCATAAGGCAACAAACGATACTGGCAACTGAGCTGGTATAAGAGCAGCTCTGTGAATGTAGTACTTATTCATGGTACAGCATTAAACTGTGTCTTTAAGGAGCACTATAGCTGTGTTGCGTGAAAATTTAATATGAAAAATGGCCCTGGTGAGTGATAAAAGAATAATGTTTTGGAGGAACAAAATGATCTTGTTTAGTAGTTCAGCTAAAATATTTGCTTAGGAGGCTTCTGGTCAATTGCTTAGATGACATACTTTCTAATTTTCTGCTGCCAGTAAGTAGAACCATAGAACAGTTTGGGTTGGAAGGGACCTCACAGCCCACCCAGTGCCACCCCCTGCCATGGGCAGGGACACCCCCCCACCAGCCCAGGGGGCCCAAAGCCCCATCCAGCCTGGCCTTGGGCACTGCCAGGGATCCAGGGGCAGCCACAGCTTCTCGGGGCACCCTGTGCCAGGGCCTCAGCACCCTCCCAGGGAAGGATTGCTGCCTCACAGCTCAGCTCCAGCTCCCCTCTGTCAGTTCAAACCCACCCCCTTGGCCTGTCCCTCCCTGCCCTGGAACCAGCCCCTCTCCAGCTTTCCTGCAGCCCCTGCAGGCACTGGGAGGCCACAATTAGGTCTCCCCGCAGCCTTCTCTTCTCCAGGCTGGACAAGCCCAGCTCCCTCAGCCTGTCTTCATAGGAGAAGTGCTCTAGTCCTTGGGTCATCTGGGTACCACTGGGTTGGTGCAGAACAGTAAATACTAGCTTCAGAACAGTGACTGCCCAAATGCTGCATGCAGTGAGGGTGAGGTGATAGAATCATAGAAGCATAGAATCACTGAGCTTGGAAAGGACCTCTGAGATCAAGTCCAACCGTGATGTTGTGTGAGTTGACTCTCCAAAGGGGAGCTGGAGAATGGAGCAGAGAGTCAGCAGCTAGAGGAGCTTTGGGTAGAGCTGTCTTTTGGGGATAAGACTCTGATACCTGCAATTTTTTTTATTTTTTGTTTTTGTTTTTTTTAATCCCTTGAGCACTGTGACTCTGACCCAACCAGGAGCAGTTATGGAGCAGCACTACTAGTACCAGGCATAGGAATATCTTGGGAGAACTTAACAAGAATAAATAATTGAATACATTGGTTACATGATTATATAGGCAATGATCTTGTATCTGCATGTGGCCTCAAGTGTTGGAGGAGTTTTAGATCTGGCTACAACAGGGAGAGAAGCCTGTGGACTTACCAAAAAATGCTCTGAACCTCATTATGGCTTCATCTGGCTTTTGGATGTGCTGCACAGCCACACCTGTCCAGGAGAGTAGATGGCTTTGGGGAGGGAGGTCTAAACCTTTTACTAGCTTGTCAGTATGGCATACCTCTAACAGAAGAGCAGGTGAGATTGTAGGACTTATTGATTGTGGCAGCCCATGACACAACAATCATTTTTGCTGGGCCCAGCCTGATATTACAGATAAAATAAATGCTCAGTGTGTAATGTCTCAGCAGAATGTGCTACCCATGATCTGGAAACACCACAAGTGCCCTGGAAGCACTGTGCATCCCTTGCAACCTCTGTTTCTGGTGCTCTCTGAGGTGACTGTGCATCAGCCCCTTCCTGCTCATCCTCCTGAGGGTGCAGAAGAGGCGTCTGCCCATGGCTGACAGCTTGTGAGCTCCATGACTGGTGTGGGTGAA
Source organism: Psophia crepitans (assembly GCA_013399095.1). Classification (NCBI taxonomy): domain Eukaryota; kingdom Metazoa; phylum Chordata; class Aves; order Gruiformes; family Psophiidae; genus Psophia; species Psophia crepitans. The sequence goes on along the minus strand of VWZZ01000923.1, from coordinate 563,376 downwards.
GGAGGCTTGTCCTGTAAGAGGCTTTTTGAGTGACTTTTCACCACCAGCTGTCAAATGTTCCTGAGGATCACACAATGAAAACTAGGTTGATTAAACCATGAAATGCAGAGAAAGACCTAATTATGAATTTTCTAGCTCTTCAGTTACAACCTTTTGTTTTTCTGCTTTGTTGCTGGTTGGAAAATGATCTCCCCTCCTCACTGTTTTTCTGGCAGGAAGTGGTGACATCTTCCAAAAACCACAATGAGAAACCACAGTTTTTCAACCGAGTGAAGGCATCCTTCTGAAAAAAAATGTCAACGGGATTCAAATCCAGCTTCCTATCAAAAGGCAGTTTTGCTCAAAAATGCAGGTAGCCTTATTTTCATTGAGACAAGGAAGGTTCTTGTACTGAGCTGAAGCCTGGTGCCGAACTCTGGACAAAGCTCTCTGAATGTGATGGAAATCTTGAATAAATAAGGGCAGTGACATTTGGACTGTGTGAGGCTCCTTGTTCTGACTCTGCTTTTCAGTTCTAACGTTAGCTGGCACCTGCCAAATCTCTTCAGAGAATGAATTCATTTTTTCCCCTTGCATTGATGAAAAGACAACTGCCTCTTCTCACTTAACACTGATCTAGGTGTGTTTTGTTTATAGCTGGGTTTAGACACAATGAATGTTTGTCTTGTTCTGTTCTGCTGCTTCTCATCCTGGCTCCCGTTTCTAATTTGCAGTTTGTCCCTGTGTCCCAGTGGCCAGTCTGTGTGTCCATCAGTGGTTGTTTCTCCTCATCTTAAAGTCCACGTATCTAGGGTGTATGAGACCTGTTTATGTTCTTTCCTCAGACTTCGTGCATCTTGGGAAAACATGGAAACGTGAGCTTGCAAAGCCTCTAGGTTGTTCTTGCCCCATTACTGATTAGTTGCGATGGAGAGAGAAATCTTACTTCAGGTCAGTGGTTTCAGTGGCAGTGGAAGCAACAGAAATGCAGCAGAAATCATAGTTAATGACTGTATAACAACTGAAACGTAAGCCTTGATTTCTGCCTTTGCGTTATGAGGAACAACGAGGAACGTATCAGTGTGAAAGTTGCCCTGGCAGCCTTGATCCTGGGTGGGCAATGGGAGCATTCAGCTGTGTACAAATGCTGTTGGAAAATCCACGAGACAAATGAAGCAATTTTGCATGCCATTTCCCAATTTTTATGCTTTTCTCATTTTTGCCTGATGAAGGTTTTATAAAAAAAATGTGAAAGTTACTGTTGCGTCTTTTTCTGGCTGGAGCTGGTAAATCACTTATTTGAAACTGATCTGTGTTGCAAAATGTTTGAGCAGTTTATCTTTTAATCAGCTGCTATGATCCTTGTCTTATTTCAGTCATGGTGGCTCAGTGCCATCTTGTTGCCGGAGCCTAGGTATTCCCTGTTTGTCTCTGCTACAGCTTTTTGGGGTTGTTCCTGAAAGTGAATGTGTCCTTCAAGATGTTTCTTGTGAGATCAGTCCTGAAGTTTTCAATGCCACCTGAGGGATTTGGATTCCTTTCATGTTACGGTATCACCTGAGCATGGTATTACCTCTTGTGGGCCAGGATGACTGTACCAGCTAACTTGAAATAGAAAAGAAGGGAGTGAGAGTCTATCAGTCCCCAGTTCTCAGCTTAATAGATGTACAGGTTCTTTAGACATCTGCAATGTCATTCTGAGTTTCAGGGGCATTAAGGTAATACATATTGGAGCAGGAAGGTTGGAAGCGTGAAATTCAGGTGCTTGCACTTCTAGGGTTTGCATGTGGTGGACAGCTTTGCTCCTAGAGCAAGAGTGACTCCTGCTGCCGGGAGCATAAGCTATTGCAATCCTTCCCCTTGTGTTAAAAGTGAGCAGGCAGGCGCTGTGGGATTTCCTGAGCTCAGCCTTGTTTGTGGCAATCACTGCTCTCCACTCATGCTTGGTTAGGACGAACTGTCTGTCCTTCCTCCCCATCCAGCAATCCAGAAAGATATCAATACAAGTCAGCCCCTTCTGGGTGTGACTTTCAATGTCACAAGAGCTTTGGAGGGCCACGGCAGTGCAGTTGCTCCCCAGGGTCTTTCTCAGAGGGTCTGAAGTCTAGCAGTTATGGCACTGTGCTGCCATGGTGTGAGCTGGCCTCTTCTATGGGTCTGTTTCAGCATAGCTTCCAGCAATGCGTTGGGTTCGCTGCATCTTTCAGATAGCATCGATTTCAGATGGATGTTTCTCATTTCATATCTTCTCTCCATTTCTGTGTGATAAGGAAAACTTTTTTTTTTTTTTTTTTTACTGATGAGATTATGTAGCATACATAGGAGGGTAATTTCACTAATTCTCATTGGGCACACTGACAGCACAATTATCATCTCACTTGACAGCTGTTCCCTTGAATTTTAAACATCCAAACACATCCAAGGGCTTTGGAGGAATTTGGTGGTATTACCGTCTGTTGCTAAGAAGGGTTTAGCTTTTTGGGAGGAGGAGGAGTATTTCTGCAGTCCCCGAGAAGGCATACAGAAGTGTGTAGATGCTAGCTATCTGACAAGAAGGGATTTGGGAAACCTTATCAGATTTAAAAATGAGAGCTGCGACCAGTGAATTACTGGAGGCAGCAATTATGATCAAACCCTTCAGCAAAGGAGATAGAAAAATAAGAAATACACTTTTGGTAAAATGTGGCAGCCTTTGACCAAGTTTCTGACAGAGCGAACGGGGGAGGCAGCTGCCTGGGGGATATTTGCTCTGACTTCCCTTCATAGCCTGAGCTGGTTCTACCATGTGCTGTTCATTTCAAGTTTGATGTGGGAAAAAGAGCTGAAGGGTAATCAGGTCCTGCTGGCCATGGTTCCCAGTGACATTGATGCCTGTTCGACTTGGACCCCTGAAGCAAACCTTTCGAATACAAACAGCAATGTGAATGAGGAAGATGTCAGTTGGAGACTCTTCATCAGTAAATGAAACTTGATTTTTGACAACCCAAACTCAAACATGGTATCCTGGAGATATCAGAGTTTGGCCACGTGCATTTGTGGGATGGGGCTGAAACTCTGGCAGTAGGCAGGTGACAGGGTGAAGTCTCAAAGGGCTTCCTAAGAGCCCTTTTCTCTGCCGGCCATCAGTTCTTTTCTCCTCCTCTTGCTAAGATCCTGCTTAGTTTGTTTAGCTGGAAAAGGGAAAAAATGGTCAAAACTTTCAGAAAGAGCCACAGATAGAAGTCTCATTGTTTTACCCTGAGAGAGGACACATTGAGAACTCTGAACCTCTACTAGTTTTTGCAAGTCAAACTACTTAAATAGACCATGTGAATATTTAAAAACTACTGAGAATCATTAAACAAGTATGAAAATCTTGATGCCTTATGGTGAATTGTGCTTTCTGCATTTTTTATCTCTGGCCCCACTGCAGGCCAGGATGCTGTGCCAGAGCTTTGGGAAGAAAGGCTTGGGGACCTCTTTTTCACTGCTTGGCATGTCCCTCCATTCAGAATGGGCCAGAGGATCTTTTTGTCTGGTGGCCGTAGCATCTTCTGTATCAATTGGTGAAACAGTAAACCAGGAAATAAATGTTAATGAGATAACTTCATTTAACACACTGCTGAGGTCTGCCTCCTCCGTTTCCTTGGAGACAGCGCAGCTGTTATCTGGCAGGGAAGTGAACGGGTCATATAGGATTTGTGTGAAAAACGCACTTGAGTCTCCATTCCGCACCTTTCAAGCAGCTCATATAGCTTCTGTCTGAGGAACAGAGCAGTGGTTCTATGTGTCCTCACATCAGAAATAGAGATATATTTGTCAATAAACAGATTTTTCTTTTGTGTTTATATGTGACTAAGAGCTGAAGGTCAGAAAGCTAGGCTTCATGGTACCCTCACAGTAGAATAGGTGGTTTAAGATACGAAGCAGGATGTTGTATTTTTAATTACGCTGGTTTCAGATGGGTGCTTTGAGCAGAGTTCACCTCAATGCAGAGCACCTGTACTTAATACCACAAAGTGACCCTGAACAGGCTGGGTGGGATCCTGCAGCCCTTCCTGGGAGGTGTTCAGCAGCAGCAGTAGTAATTAACATTTGTTCAGTGGAAATTCTGGTTATTCTCTATGTCACTGTACGAAGAATCACTCTACTATGACAGACGTTGCCTTCTTATGCATTCTGTTGAGAGCTTCTGCAGAAAGCCCTGCTGGACAGCCAAAGTATTCAAGGACTAGACAGGATTAATTCATGTGTGCTTTCTAACCAGTATTCACCAAACTTGGCAACAGTTTCCCATCATTACCTAAAATTAATGTAATTTGTTCCTCATACTCACTGCTAAGGAATGAGCCTGTGTCCTGATCAGCCCTTCCAATTTCCAGTTGCTTATTTGGTTTTCCCCCATTCCTGATAAAGTTAAACTGCTTAAGATCCATCACCTTCCTTCTTGGCTGATTTAATGACATTAACTTTGCTCTGAAATTTTTTTGCCCTAGCTTCACCTTTTTCTCCCCAGCAAAGTTTTCTCAGGTCTCCTCTTGCGGATATTTTTGTCCTCATCTTCTGTAGATGTTTCCATGTCCCCTCTACTCCATCTTCCAGCAGCAGCTGTTGCTCCCTCTATATGTGGTGCTGCCTCCACAGCACTAGGTAAGAATAGTTTCCTAATGGATACCCACTAATACCTTTCCCTTTAGAACACAATCTTTTTTGTAATATTATCAATTATGGTGACTGTTCAGGCCTGTGTTTGCCGTTGTGCGTGTTGTACTTATTGTGCTTTTGGTCTGTGCAATCAGCAGGACATGGAAGGGATTGTTTGGCAGCTTTACTTAGTGATTAGTATTTGTATAGCACTTTGAAAGCTTAAAATGCTGTAGGAGGGATAAGTAGTAGTAGTAATAACGACGTGCTCTACTATAAAGAATGAAGTTTATGTGTATTTGTGGTGATAATCCCTAGTCGTCTCTTCCAAATGCTGTTGACTCTGTGATCTGCCTCTAGCTTATCTTCTTCGCTCCTGTCAGAGCGCTTTTCAAACAGATTTTTCTTCTTCCTCGAATTAAATGCACATAAGAAAAAGAAAGATTTCTCTTAACACAGAATTCAGCCTTCAGGTTTTGGTGATCATGTTCATGGTCACTAAACCATGTTTGGGGACTTTGATCTAATCAGTTTTCCACTAATCTCTCTTATCTATTACTGGCCTAAGATCTGCCGTTCCTTAAAAAACAACATTTGGTTTCTAGCAGCGTCTAGGGCTTGATCTTACTGGAGGAGTACTGGAGTGCTTTCCTGTGTCCAGGAAGTGTTTCATCTGTGCTTTTTACAAATTGATTTTATTTTTATGTCACACCCTGTAGCTTCTCATTGGAAGATCAGGTTTGGGAGAACATCTAAATCTTTTGTTCCCTTAATGACTGAATCAGAGTTAATGCAAAGTTTTTCTCCTCCTTTTTTCAAGTTAAGAAAGCTGGGTGAATTACGTGTGTTTACTTCTCAGCTGTACATTTCTAAAGCAGTGGGTTACTGCCAGGGCTGGTGTAGAGAGAGAGAGCTGCAAAGTTCTCAGAGGAACTTGTGTGCTTGGGATTGCCCAGACTGGCTTGGTCAGACCTTCCTGGTCAGGATGCTCTGTGCTTTGACCTCCACTGCACTGGTAAAGCTCTTTCTGATGGTTTCCCATGCTCTGGAGCTCCAGCTCTGAGGGCAACCTTCTGCCAAGCACCCTGACCTGCCTCGGGCTTATAAGAGCAGTATTTAACCTCTCCATGCGCACTTCAGAGATCTGCTTTTGTGGGTGCTCTGCCACGGAAACCTCCAGGATGAAGTGAGAGGTTATGTTAAGCACATGCCAAGACCCCTTTTTTTGCTACTTCTCTTATTCTCATTGTAATGTGGTAGCACCAGCCTCACAGATCTAAATCCAGATCTTCTCTGGATGGCATCTGTATAGAGTTTATAAACGTGAATTAAAGGAAGGGTTAATTCGGAGACATCTGTGCTCCTGAGAAACTGTTGAAGGAGGTTTTTTTTGCTGAGGTCTTAAGTGTGCTGTCTGGGGATAATGGGAGAAAAGGAGCTGAAGACAGAAAACAGTGAGCAAGACTGAATTCCCAGAGAAGACATATGTAAGTGCTCTGAAGCAATGCTTTGCAAGTATTTTTTTTTCACCCCACTGTGTGACTAGGACAGGTTTTGAAATTGTGAGTCAAAACCTGAAAGCGTCCTTCAGTTTTGTCTGCTTTTGAAAATAATAGCTAGGGCACTTAGGCTGTGGAGGTGTCTTTACAGCAATTTTGACTGCATTTCTCAGCTCATGTGGTGGGAAAACCAAGGCAGTGCAGGGACCAGTCTCAAAGAAGAGCAGGAATTAAACGACTGGGGCTCCCTCCTTCAGCCTGGGTCACCCTGTGAACCAGACCACCAGTTTTCATAGTCCTGAGCACATACTCTGGTGAGCAGAAGGGAGGTGAGGGACTGGTTTCAGGGATAGATCAGAAGCCAGAGCCATCAGTTCTCATTGTGGGATGGGGATTCTGGTTGCCTGCTTCTCTATGTGCCCATGATAAATGTTTTACCCTGATGGTTAGAAATGCTGAGCTCTTCTTGTTCTGATGTGCTTAAATGGAAACTGAGGATATTCAGGACCTGCAGAAATTGATTGGCTTCAGTTGATTGTCCAGGGTGGGAGCACAACAAATGAGGCCCCTGTTCAAGCAGGGGTCAGCTTGGCTGCGCACTTTGGGTGGTGTCTGGGAATCGTGTCTACAAAAAGGTGAATATTATCAGTGAAATGTTATTTGGACTATAGGCAGGTGTCAGAGGGCAAAAGGGGCTGGTGCTTGGAACTGCAGCTGTTAAGAGACTAAAATCCTAGATGTGGAGACACGGAACTTGTATCCATCAGCAGGAAGATGCAGAGGAATTGGGGTGCACTCCATCTTTTCTGTCTGTGAAGTAGTGGTAAGTTATTCCAACCTTGGAGTTTTTCAAGTGAAACTCTGTAAGTGAGCCTTTATATTCTTTACGTGGGGCGCACACACTTTGCGTAGGTACCTGCTGCCAGTGGTCTGAAATGCAGGATTTCAGAATTTCCCCCTTATACACATGTGACTCTTTGTTATTTTGTCTCCTTTCTGACCTGATTCTTTTAGAACTTCCAAGCATTGGTACAGTAACAGCCGTGGAAACACGAAAATAGCTCAGTAGAGTGTGCTGAAGGGGAGAATAAAGCCTTCAGAGGAAAACTGATTTTTTTTATTTTTAGAAATATGTGATAACCAAAATCGAATTATCAAACTCTTCCCAGTAAAAAAGTCAACAATATCAGGTTGATGCTTCTCTTTCAATTACCTGCAGCATTTCAGAGACTTGAGTGTAAACAACAATTCAAAGCTGCCGACTGCATAGGGGCTTTAATTAACTCTAATGATAATTGCAGAGCATGCGTTGCCATTTTGGGCAGCAATTACATAGCTTAAGTGGGGAATCTTGCGTGGGTGAAAAGGGGTGGGGTGGGGGGGAAAACCTAGTATCTGAATATATACACTCATTGCTAACTCCTAGACTTTGTTAGATAGAGGAATATGCTTTCAGCCCTGAGAGAGCTGAGAAATGCAGAGACCTTGCTGCATACGCTCCCCTTGCGATGCCAGCTCAGGAGAAATGGAACCCGGTTTAGTTATTTGTTTTTGCTCTGAAAAGGCAGAACTGATCTTTTTGTTTACCTTTCAGCATTTCAAGGATCTTTCTGAATGGGGACAAAAAGCCTGGCTTTTTCTTCCCTAGAAGCATATGTGCTTTGAAAACTGGAATGGATGTATGTTACTGTAAGAAGTCTGGGCTCTCTTGCAGGAGCCTATGCTAATAAGGCTGGCACCCATGGGACTTAGGCTCTAAGCTTCCTTTGGCTGCCTTGAGAAGCCCAGCCTAAATGTGGCTGTTTTGAGAGCACAACCAACCTCATTCATATGAATGTTCTGAGATAGACCTATCTTTATTAAATTTGGAAGTTTTCTTGTATGTGAGTGGGGCATATCCTTAGTGAATAAACATAATTCCACCAGTAAATAACCTCGGCTGACCTTAGTAGCTTTCCTTAAATGTACCCTTCTTCCTTCTTCTTTTCCATGACTCCATGAGAATTGAAAGTATTTAAGACTTGTGGTATGTTACTCTTAGAGATGGAGTCCCAACTCTTTGAGGTTCCTGTTATTGTCCCTTGTTGTAGGAAAGCTATCTCAACAAATCACCTGCTCAGAAGCATCGCTTCTTAAAAAGTGAGATTTAATTTTTATTTCAAGAAGTTGGAAACTAACTCAGTGGAAAAACTTGTTTGGTGTTCATTTTTGTTTGTGTGTTTTTCTTTCACTGAACATGTTTGATGGACTTTACAAGAGTAAGAGCATTCTGAAAGAATGAGGACCGTGAAATGATCTCTAAATGCTGCATTCCACATTTATCAACAATCTAAAAATGTAAAAAAAGAAAGTGGATGAAAAGCTCTATTTTTTACTTTTCACTAGAGGTTGAAAAAGAACTAGTGTCATGAAGACACAAAAGGACCTCCCTTACAAAGACTGTTGTGAATGTGAAGCTTGAAGTTTTCAAGCATTTTGAAAACTGAGCTACTGGCCTTGTTTGAAAAGTGGAAACAACACAGCCAAAATGTCTCTGTTTTTCTGCTTCCTCATGTTAGAAAACTTATCATATGTACAACACTTTTTTAGAGATAAAAATAAATTTTAGCAAATGCTTTGCTCCAAAGGGTCAAATGGGATAGTTGTATTCGTTGTTTATAAACCTTAAGCTGTATTTATTGATTGGAAAGGATGAAAAGGAAATGAAGAGAAGATAATCTTTAAAGAATGTGTTAGAGGTTCTGTATTTAGTAGAAACATTTCCTTTAACCTGGAAAGACCATGAGGTGATTTAAGAAATCTATCCATACCTGCACTGGGCCCTCGTCCTGGATGGAATAAGCTTGATGCAAGCTAAGGGGGGGATTGCTTGTTTGACTCATACCTCCCTGTCCTGGTTTCAGCTGAGAGCTAATTTTCTTCATGGTGGGTAGTATGGAAGTGTGTTTTGGATTTGTGCTGGAAGCAGTGCTGATAAGATAGAGATATTTTTGTTATGCAAACATGTTTTTGTTGTTGTTGAGTGGTGATCACACAATCAAGGCCTTTTCTGCTTCTCACACCACTCTGCTGGTGGGATGGCTGGGGATGCACAAGAAGCTGGGAGGGGACAGCTGACCCAAACGGGCCAAAGGGATATTTCATGCCATATGATGTCATGTTCGGTTTAAAAGGAGCTTGAGGAAGAGTAAGGGNAGCTTGGGGAAGAGTAAGGGAGAGGGCAGTGTCATTCAGAGTGATGGCGTTTTGTCTTCCCAAGTAACTACTATGCATGATGGAGCCCGGCTTTCCTGGAGATGGCTGAACCCTGCCTGCCATGGGGAGTGGTGAATGAATTCCTTGTCTTGCTTTGCTTGTGTGCATGGCTTTTGCTTCACTATTAAACTGTTCTTATCTCAATCCATGAGTTTTCTCACTTTCACTCTTCCTATTCTCTCCCCCATCCTGCTGGGGGTGGGGGTTGAGGAGCAGTGTGGTGCTCAGCTGCTGGCTGGGGTAAAACCAGGACACTCCCTTTAGCATTATTCCTTCAGCCTTAGGGCTCTTGCAGAGATGACTTCTTGTTCAACTGCCACTTGATCTGATACCCTTTTGAGACTTCCTGATGGGTCATTACTTGTAATTTGGGTGCGAGATGCGGGAGAACAAATAGATAGAGCTCTGAACTAATTACTATGCTGCTATACAATAGTTATTTTTGTTTTGTGTTCAAAAGGAGATAAGGACCCTTTTGGACCTAGACTGCAGTTGCTGGGTGGTGTTATACATGCATTTCTTGGTGGCTATTTCATGCTGAGGCTCCCTGGAGCGTTCAAACTGATAAACGTTGGCAACTCCTGTCATGCCTCACCTCCAATCGGGCACTGATTCTGCAATAAAAGGCCTTGAAATGATTCTGAAAGCATTATGCTACCACATGACGTATGCTTGCAGAGTATGTACATGTGGTTGTGTGCATTGCCCGTTTGAGGGAAACCCCCCTGTGCTTTGTCCTCACTCAATTATGAATTCTCCAGCAGTGCTTATTTTTTTCTAGATCTTTTGGGGAACCGCTCTTGACTCTTGCCGTGATATAAAACTGTATCTAATCACGAAGACCTGAAAGATAAAACTGGCTTTTAAGTTCTGCTAGTAATGCTGAGAGAGAACAGTAGTGTACTTTAAAGTAACACAGCAAGGTGAGTGTTTCCCAAGGTTATTCATGCCATTGGAACTTTGCAATGTATATTATAACCTAGCTATGGTATGGTAATCAGAAGTGCAGACTTGCAAATGACTGTGCTACTGCTGTGCTAAGGCTATTTTTTCTCTCTCCAGTTCTGCCAGGAAAAGACCATTAATTAAAGTTTCAATGCTCCAGCAAGCTAACACTCCAGTCTCAAAAGTTGTATTTTCTTCTTTTCTTCATCTCCCAGAATTTTACTAATTTTCAGGATTGTGTATTTTTCACCTTGGAGTAGTTCAGACTGCAGTAATAGCATGAAGCTTCATGTGCCCCGTTGACCTTTAGAGGTAAAATGCTTTCATTACAGTACTTTTTGCACTGTAAAATGACTGGGTGAAGCTTGGGTGCATCAGTGGAGCCATTACAATAATTGTCTTTGCCACGCTGAACCTGGGAAATGATGCTGGATGTTGGAGGAGTGTTTTGGATCATGTCTCAATGGGAAGGATATGACTCTTGGGGGTTTTGCACATAAGAAAGAAATCTGTTTTTCCTGGTTTGCAGGGTTGAAGGTGCTGGTCTTGACAAGGTATGTGTCAAAATGTTGTGATGAAGTTTAGCAGCAAATAAAAAAAGAGAAACTGTGGTGTTTCTAGTCTTAAAGCAGTTGGTTCCATTATGCCTTTCTGTGCAGTAATCTCAGTATCAGTGTTTATCAGAATGGAATGTTGTAATGTAACAGGGCCAAAGTACACAACTTCCATTAGAGCACTGTGGGCACTATCTGTTTTATCTGATTAGCTGTTTTATCAGCATTTTCAAACAAACAGGTTCAGGGCTGATTGCTTTTGGGAGTGGGTAACCCTAGGGAACTGCAGAAACGTGCCTAGGTCTAGTGCTACCCTGATCACCAGAGGTATGAACAGCCCGAAGTCGAACTTCAGATCCTGAATCTGTAATTCAGTACGTGTTAGCAGTAGTAGTAGCAGTCATAGCATGAGGCTGAACACGATCAGACTAGAAAACCCCGATATGCTCCCCAGTCATCTGCTCTCATATTGCCATTGAGAGCTGTGATCCACTTGGGAATCCAGCTCATTTTTATTTCTTACTTTCTATTCAGATTTGCACGTGTTTGTTTTAATAACGTTTCGTTCTCGAGGTCTAATTGATTCTGCCATTGCAATTTTTTTTCTCTGCTAGTCTTGTTTTTAGGCTGGACTTGTGCAACCACTGCTCTCAAATGATCCTGATGTTGACTTGGCTCTCTCTCCAATGACACAGCAATCCTATTCTGGAAGGGGATTCAGGCAGAACTTGTATTTAATTTCCTGTTGCTCAGCATTTTTTTGTTGGTGCAGTAAGTCCTCTTTGGTTTATGAGAATCTCAGTGTCTTGCAATCTGTGGTGTGTCATGCTCAGTTTGCCTCTTTGCCCTCATGGTAGGAAAACTAAATGGGTAGCAGCAAAATAAATGTCCCAGAACAAGGTCCTGTGTTTGTGCTAGAAAAATATATGGACTGTGAAAGAAATGAAGAGTAACAGGCTGGATGGGAGTTGGAGTGCCTTTGCTAGTAGCTGTTGATGAACATAGAGGAGGATGTTGTCTGCTCTCTCTGTAAACTCCTATGAATTATTAGGCTGCTATGATATAACTTGTCTTGTCACTTCTTGTGCTAATTGTGAAGTAACTGGACAGTCAAAGCCAGAGGTGACACCAGTACTTTGTACAATTTTAAGATACGTGGATGGAGGAACCTGAAGTCTGCAGTGAACAGAGGGCAAGTGCTGGAATACGGGCTGTTCTGCTGCACCGCGCCTGCTAAGCTGTCCTTGCTCACAACTCTGCTGTGCAGTTTCCCAACTTGCCCTTGCTCACAGGTCTTTGAGGTGTGGAAATGTTGCTTCTGTCAGAGCCTAGCAACCAGGTTAACCAAAGCTGCCGTATTACTCAGACTGGCTGTTGCTTGGGCTTATCTAAACTACTGTTTGTGGTGCACAACGGACTCCCAAGTGTAAGATACGGATTGCGTTCGCAATAAGTGACTTCCGAGAAGTCTTGCATCACTGCTCTGCAAGAAGGTCATGTGATGCTAACTGCTGACTCGAGGGCAAAGCAAACTTTAATTTATAAGTTCATTATTGCATGGTAGCTATGGCCTTTATTGGCTTCTCCCAGGTAATTGTATTGCTGGAAACTCCTCTGATTAGGAACAAAATTATTTATAAGATTTAATAGCAACCAGTCTTAAAGAAACGGAGATTGTTGTCTAAACCAGTGGACCAAAAATTGCGCACATTGGTAAGTGGAATAACTGATGCAAACTCCAAAAATACTAAATTCAGTATCCTGTAAAAACAATAACAGATGCAGCTATGAGTCTAGAGAAAAACAGATCAGGTGCACACCTGGAGATAGGAAATAGCGTCCTCTTTGGCAGAAGCTTATCATCCCTGTTGTGCATTTAGAGAATCTACCTGCAGATGTTCCAGACGCTCAAGGTTCGTCCCTCTTTGCTAGTCCTCTGGTTGGAGCTTGGACTGCTGAAACATTTCTGTATCAGAACAATGTATATTATAACTAACTGATGAGTGTATGTGTACAATTAAGCAGCTGGGATTGCCATTGCAGAGTGCACTTGCACAGTTATGCTGCCACAGATGTCTGGTCAAGTGTTTTGAAGTTTTAAATAGGATGCAATTGGGCTACACCAATATAGAAATAACAATAGCAAGTAGTTTCTAGTTCAGAGAGAGAAATACAGAATTTTGTTCTCCTTTAAAGACTTCAGCTGCCCTTATTTGTAAGATTTTATGAATGTTTATTTAAGTACTTGTGCTCTAGGTGTGCACAGCTGACTTGAAGGGCTTGAGGAACCCAGACATCATTTCCTGCTGGTAATTTTGTCTGACATAATTTCTGACAGAATTACACTTTCCAATGGAAAGCACTTTCATACCCTTTTGACTAGCATTCATTTTGTGGTTATATTGCATGAAAGTCACATCTAGAGTCCCTAATTAGGATTTAGGATCCCATTAGTCAAGCTGATCTAATGACGATGAGACATTTGATAATGATGAGACAATGGAAAGGAAACATTTCTTATTAAATAGCTCATTTATGTTTTCCACATAGTCAACAAATGCTAATGAACAAGTCCTTCCCAGGCCTCCTTTGAGGAAAATAACTGTGGGTAAGTTGCCGAGTGGTGTTGTTTGACTGTTTCTTTCCGTAAGCACCAGAACTAGCAGGTTGGCATCACAGCTGCTGTGGTACATGGTGCACACCACCTGAAACATTTGCTGTGGTACTTGTGGAGAGGCTTTACGTGGAAATCTTTAATATTACAGGCAAAAGAATACAGGAAACCCATAACGGCTAATAGCTGCTATGGCCTTGAGACAGTCAGCCTTGTCGGAGAAGTCTTTAGATTTTTCGATAACACCTTGTGCGAGATGCAGTGGGAGAGAGCTGAGGCTCTGAGGCCCTTCAGGGAGGGGAATAGAGCAAAGCACGCACGGGAGAACTTCCTCCTCGTTGGCTGGGAAAGAATGGTCTAACAGGGAAGTGATGGGGAAATGGATCTGGGAGAAACGAGGTGCTCTGTTAGCCTCTGTCAAGTGTAATCTGCAGCAGGCAATTAGCAGCTTGTTATCACCAAATGAGGATGGATCTGGGCGAGGGCTGTGAATTCGCTGCTAATTCTTGTGCTCCTTATTCCTCTGGGTAAACAGTGAGAGCTGAGCCTGTGCTCCGATGTCCATGCTGGTCACGTCTCTTTCTGGAAGAGTGATTTTTTTTGTAGTGGATATTCTTAAAATATACAACTTGGGGGTAAGGGAGAAGAGTTTTATTGTCCCTGCCTGTCCTTTCTGCCAAAGGCCTGTTGTGGTACCTTCATGAATTGCTGCATCATCTCCCACCCACTGGACCTGAACTGCTGTCTGAGCATCACTTCGTCACAGCTGGGGGAGGAACCACAGCCCTGGCAAGAGAAGGTACCAGGTCAGCGCTACCCTGAGAGACGAGGCAGACAGACCCAGGGAAAGTGCTCGAAATGGGAGGTTGAGAAGTTGTGCTGCTTTTGTCCCAGGAATAAGCAACTATCCGGCAATCCATGAAAACAGTAATTGCAGGGAAAGAGCGCAGTTGTCCCAAGGGTCTGGGGGGACATGAATCCCAAGCTGTGGATCAGACCTAATATCTCTGTACGTGGGGAAAATGAGAACTGGCTTAAACGTTCCTCCCTTGGAGGAATTTAGACCCATTCAAGATCTTTGAAAATTCATATCCAGAACTAGGCTGGACGCCAAGAAGTCACAGTTTATCTTTTGACTGGACAACAAACAAATCACAGGCAGTGCAAGCGCCCTCCGATAGTGGAGGTCGTAATGGCCTTCAGTGGCTTGTGGCCCCTTTTGAAACAGAGCTAGGGCCAGCCGGAACGCTGTTCGTCCCTTTCTCACTTTGAACTGTAAAGATCAACCCTTTGCCCCTTAAACTGAGGTCAGACTCAGTCTACAATCAATATATTAGTTACTTTGGGAAATGCTGACAATTCTTAATTTTTTTACAGTTGCTAATAAATCTGCCTTTCCAAACAAACAGAAGCTGATTTCCTTTCCTTCTCTAATGAATCCCTGGAGCGAAGTGTGGATTCTGTATATAAATGTATTTTGCTCACATTACCCGTTGTTATGTCCTGTCTCTTTCTCCCTCTCACTTAGCGCTTGGTTCAGCAGCATAAATGCTTCACCTGCTTCCCAGCTCTGAGCTCCTTCCTAGCAAGCCTCTAGGTGAAATTACCAGCCGAGCACAGGGTGCCCCCACGTATTTAAAAGCTGAGCAAACAGCCCAGTTAAAAGGAGTCGGCAAGTGCCTGAGCAGAGATCAGCCCTGTGTCCACCTTGTCTGAGGGTTCCAGCTGTAAAATGTCTTGCCATCGGCTCTCACCGTAGGAATGGACATATCTGCTCCCACCAAGGTTCAGCCCTCGTCTTATTTTCATCTTGCGCGCATCCCTGGGGCGTAAGGTGGGGGCAAACCCTGCAGGGACTTTAGGAGTCTCCTTGTCCCTTGTAGAAAACAGCACTGGCTGGTGAGTCAGCTTGCTGAGGAAGATTGCGTGGTGACTGTGATTGTGTTTGAGATGTGGGAGGGTCTTTTTGTCTGTGCATTGCTCAGGTGGCCCTTGAGAGGAGGCCAGGCATGACACTGTCCCAACTGCTTTACCTACAGTGAAACCCAGGGATGGAGAAGGGGTTGCAGAGAAGGTCTCCATGCTGATGTCTGGGCAGTGTTGGCAAGATCTGGAGAAAATCACCAGGAAGCTATAGCTGTTTTCAGAAATAACTGCGTGTCTTTAGGCTTGCTCGTTTTGTGCGTGTGTTCTGCTCTGTTTTTGTGGACTCTTGAGATGAGTGGAATGAGATTGGGAAAGGACTGATGATCTTGCTCTGTAGGAGGAGTACAGAGTTCAATTCTTATGTGGTTTTATATAAAACTACTCTAATTCAAGTTATAGCTTTCTACTGCTTGCTAAACGTGGCTTTCAAATTGGAGGCTTTTAGGTGATTTATGATCTTCCTAAAAAAAAAAACCAAACAAAAACCAACCACCCCATAAACCCAACAAACACTGAAATATGTTTAGTCAAATTTTATGAACAGTCTAGACTTTGTTCTTTCTGGGAACAATAACATTTTGGAACTGATGTTACATGGAAAAAAGCAATGAAGGGCAGGTGCTGCAAGCTGGTTTAAACCCATTGCTTAACCCTGGATGTCCATTAGTGGTCACTCAAGTAAACAATGAAGTTCTTTCAGGGGTTGGCTTTGGGTTGACGTTAGGTGTTCACTGTCACCACCTGATGTGAAAGTTCATATGTTCACTACTGGAAACTCAGATCCGAGGGTGGAATGAATAGATGTTGCTTGATGTTTTTAAAAACAGTTATCAGCGACATACTCCTGGTTAGACTGATGCACTTCCAGGGCAAACCTAAGTTCACTACAGCTGCTCCTCATTTCCATTTTAAAGTACGTATGATAAATATTAAACTAGACTAGTGACACTTAAGGCAAGTTGCTCTGCGGTTTCATGATAAAATCACAGGTTGTCTCAGATCCAGAAATCGTTTGCTATGCCCTTAAGGGGGTAACTTCCCTCAAAGTAGTTAGCAGTTCTGTCATTAGATAAATCAGTCCTATACGATTATATATGCTCTTATAAGACACCGATCAGATGATTGCATGTAAAATTACAAGCCAGAAACACTACCCCTTTTTTTCCTTCCTTGCAGCAGTTACTAAAGACTTAACGAGAGAACTACAGCATGTCAGATGCTGTGCAGTGGCCGGGTGTTTGTTGGGCACCTTGTGTTTGCTGCCCGCCGATGTGTGTCATCCACCCTGAGGAACGAACTTGGTGGCAATACGTGTTATTTGGAACAGTGGTTCAAGTCCACCTCCAGTTACGTGTCAAGGAACTGAGATCCGGATCTGATGCTGGGATCTGCCCTCTTCAGTAATTTGAAAAGCTGCATCCTCAAACATGGACATTTCATGAATATGTTTTAGGCTGTTGGATCCCATGCACTGATCTCTTACTACAGAAGTGAATTATTTATTTCACTTGTGTCCAATGGAAATGCTGAATTTCCTGGTTTTCATTTATGCCATTAGCAAGGTAGAATTGTTTACTAATAGGCACTATCAGGCACTTGATCACAGAAATTAAGATCTTTAAGGTCTAATATACGTAATCACCAAATAATTCAGTTCTTGGCAGTGATGGAGGGAGAGAGCAGCAACACCGTGTCCCCTTCCAGTACCAAAGTACTCCCCCGAAAGGAGAGAGCAGCAGCTCAGGAATGGTTCTGCTGTCTCCGCCTCTGACAGGTTTGGAACTGGACCTCACATCTAACCTAGTTTTTCAATGGAGGGAAGCAAAAGCCCAGCTGGATAGTCCCAGACTCTGGAAGATATCAGACTATAACCAAATCATATTTCTTGAGTAATTTTTCTGAAATGTGGCAATACCTCCTGGCTTCAGGCTTCTTTTAATTATGTTTCTTTGCAAGTCCATCCTCTACCTGAGGATGGAACTCCCTAAAGACAGCTTGATGATGTCTTCATTTAGTTAAAAGTTGAAGGATCATTCCGTATTGTAAAAATTGATGATTATTGCCAAAGAGTCCACAGCAAATATTGCACAACTGTATAAGAAACACCCCGTTCTCTTGAGTTCAACAGCTGCTGTATAACCAAGTCCTCATGGAGGATGGACTGTTACTTCATTAGCACAGGATGAATTATTCCAGCAGCGCCTTCACCAAGCCATATGGTTCCCTAATGCCCTGGCCCTGATAACGTGCCAACAAACAGCAGGTGCCGCTGGATGGAAAGTAAGAGATTTGCAAGGATTTTTCCCACCAGCTGGACACATGCACATGTAGTCATTAAATGGCTTTTGCAGGGTGGTTTTCTGAACTGCAAAATGGTTCAGATGGGAGTTTGAAAAACCTCCTGGGGTAAGAGATAAGAGAGATTTTGGTTTCTTTCATTTAAGTTTGAGTCTCTCCTAATCCTTTGCTTAGAAATAATTGGGGATTGCAGTGGCAGTTGCAGAAATGCAGCTCTTCTGTGTTACCAGATGATAGTGGTCCCTGACTGAGGGACTGCCACTGCTCTCAGGGCATTTCGGTGAAAGTACCATCTTCTTGGTCGTCTGCTATGACAGAGTCAAAGGTTCTGAAGTGTTTCAGCCTGGCTTCTACATTTCGTTTGTCTGACGTAGGTTAGCAAATGCTGGAGATACTGTCTGGTTTTACACAAACAGCACAACCAGCCCCCTTGAGAGATGAAGATTGTTTATACGCTACTCAGAACCAGCTGAGCTATAAGCCTTCAAAATGCTGGAGGTTATGTGGATATAGAAAACATCCGGCCAGCGTGGGTGCTTAGCTGCTCAAAATTACCCAGGGGTGCACACAGAGGAACCAAACGCGTGTTGCAGATGAGCGTGTAAGCCTGGTTGCTAAAAGGAAAGTAAGAGGTAGCGAAGAATTAAATCTGTTGCTAATATTTGGTGAATACGTCTTGCATATGTCTATCCCCGGAAAATCATGATGATTGTCACGTCAGACTGAGACACAAGCAGACGTGGGAAGGTGTGCTGGTGTCGAGGCGGCAGTTTCATTAGTTTCTTTCCTCTTTAGATGAAATGAGCTTGGGCTGTATGTAAGCTACTTTGATGGTTAGTTAGCCAAGCAAGGCGTGGGCGTTAAAGTCATTCGGTGCCCTTTCTGTGCAAACAGAGAAAGGACTGTTGTGTCTGCTAATGGCTGTGGCTGAGGTGCAGTGGCTTGTTTCCTTCTTAGTCATTTACAGAGCTCATCCATCAACTCTACTAAAGTTAAAGAATAGCGTTTATAAGCCATTTAATTCAAAAAGAGTCAGGAAGTGTGTTAATGAGCGTATCCTGATGGATGCTTTTATAATGCGGCAAAACATCGTTTCATATTAATCATGAGAGGAAAGAAATCAAAGGCCAGATACCAACAGTTTGATTGCACAGATAAGAAAGCCTGTGTGAGCTCCATGGCCCAGGAGCCCGCAGGCAGGGCTGGGGAGGACATGTCTTGTCCCAGAGTGGCACCTTGTGAAGGGGTTTATCTTGGTGGAGAAGAGCTTGGAATGCATCTATGGATAAGTAAAAAAATCTGTGAAAATTAGTGGCCCTTTGGTTTACGCGAGAAACTTGCTGCTCAGAAAGAAACCTTGGCGTCTTGGTTTGAAAGTGTGTCCGAGTATTTAAAAGAAGTAGAGGGATGTATGGACTACATTTTCATAGTATGTAATAGGCAGGAATAGAAGGTAGATGTGTTTTTTTGGTCACTCAAATCCTTCCCGGTTGTTTTAAGAGCTATGAGATTAAAAATGCGTTGGGTAATGTTGCTGTCAACACTGACACATTGTGGAAATACTGGGCCTGATACAGGAAATGGCACTTGTGCTACACGACTGTTTCTCAACTGCAGCTAATTGTCAGCAATGCTACTAGAAATTTATTCTTCATGGAAAGAATTGTCCGTTAGGAACGGACCCAAATAACTGGGATAATTGGAAGAGGAGGCAGCTCTAGGAGCTACTAGAAAAAGCATCCTTAGATGGGCAGAAATCTTGACCCTATCTTAAAATTGATTGAAATATCTGAAATCATAAGAAAACACTTTTTTTTTTTTCCTCTGGTTTTCTGGATGCCATTTTTCACATATTATGGGATATTGCATGTTGAGCCGTGTATCTTCCAAATAAGCACTACTGACCCAGGTTTGGGATACCACAGAAGCATTAATTGGGCAGGCAAGACAATATTGTCGCACCTCATTGGCATTTAAGAAATCACTGACAGCTCTTGCAGGAAACCTGAGCATGGCAGGTATGTGGTGTAACTTCATGTAACACTGGCTGATTATAATGTGTTTGAGATGCTGCCTGCTCCTCTTGCCTCTCTGTGTGCTCCTATGGAGTCCAGATAATTGTGGGGGTGGAGGCAGAATAAAGCCCTGCAGCAGGTCAGTTTCTCTGACTCGAGGATGTATTGTACAAGTTGATATCCTTCACTCAAGAGCTATTTTTCATGGCCAAGTAGATATTCCTATGTGTGTATATATACCCACAGAAAACGTCAACCTCCCTCTCTTGGTACTTGACTTTGAGGTTTCCATTCTCTGAACTGTTTTCACTTCTCATCCACTTTTTACATATGCAAAAAATTCAGTGTATTCCCGTTGGGACGTGTGACACCATCTCACTTTTTGTGTGATGCTCTTTGTATATAGCTGGGAAAAATCACATAATAATAGGCCAAACTGCAAAGCTCAACCCATGTTTTGAGGGCAACATGAGGGCTGCAGGTTTTCTCTATAAGGGCAGTTAGACATTCTCCCCAGCAGAGTCCAGCCTTCTACACAGCCTCCCGTGCATTAGAGCCAGGAGCCAGTGCAAACAGAATTAATGGAAGAAAGGGAGATTGTTGTGGAGTTTTGGATTTGGGTCTATTTCCAGAAAAGACCTTTGGCATCAGGTATTTCACCTGAGAGCTTGAGTTTGCTGGTCTGTGATGAGGTTAATAACTAATTTCTGCCATTTAACTTAACTCAGTTTTATCTCCAACTTTTGCTGTGGCTTATGCCTGTTCATAACTGGTTACACCAACAGTCAGTAAACTATCCTAAGCTGAAATGGCATAAAATCCTGTGTGCAGAGGGTTGGGCCGGTTGGACCAGGCTGACATCATATCACATCTCTGTATAGACATCTCCATATGTGCATAAGGAACAGTGTGTGTGTCCCCAGGTTGCATGCACGCGGGCTCCGTCATCCTCGATCATGGGAGGTGATGCCTCAGCCCTGCTCCTAGACCTTTGTCAAACTCTCACTGGGCAGAGGGCTTCTGGCATCTCTAGAGCTCTCTTTCTGCTGTCCTTGCCTGTCACCAACTCAGTTGTCTGTCTCCAGCTTACTTATTGTCCTTTGTAATTGGCTTTTTGCTAATTTGTTTGGTTATCTCTTGGAATACAATAAATGAGAAAGATGAAGGTGACTTGGCATAATGATTCCCTGGTGGGTTAATGGGGCCCTTCAAGCACAGAGTGATTATAAACATTAAGTCCAATTAGGAATGTGGATAACAGTTCTGGGGAGAGATAGGCTTTGGTATTTTTCTGAACTGTGATGGATTTCCTTCCTTGCAGAGCTCAGTGCGTTCAGCTTTGCTGTATTCATCCCTCCCTACTAGGAGGGAAAAATGCCCATAAATACTGGGAAATGTCCCCAGTATGGTAACAAAAAGGGTGTATTTTGACTTCTTTGACCACTAGCCCTGTGGACTGCAATAGGATCCTCCAGGAGGAGGGGGAGGAATATATCCGGGTCTGGGGAAGTGAAATGGAAAAAAGAAAATAAAAAAGAATGAGGGATAGAGAAATTCGCAAGGCCAAAAAAAGCAATGGCATTTAATAATGAAGGGCTGTAGAGGGGACGTGTAGCAAAGAGCTGATTCACGAGTGTAAGAGGCTGAGACTTTGGAGGCTCGGGGGCTGAGGTGGGGACTAGCAGATCAAGGGGGAGGTGGTAGCATGGGGGCTGGCTGGGGAGGTTTTAGAGAAGGCGTGGTACATGGAGGAGAAGAGAGTCAGGATTGTCTTTTAAATGCTGGTGAAATGTTACAGGATTTCTTATTCAGCTGGACTGCAGGAGTGGCATGGGATCTGAGCCATATAATCTAACTGGATTTACTGGGAAGCTCTAGAGCAAGGTGACTGGGGAGTCACCAGGGAAAGCCACACCACGCACGGAGGTGAGGGCAGAGGGTGGCTCCAGCTGTGTGCCTGTGGTGGCAAATTGGAGTGCTTTGCTTTGTAGTCTAGTTATTGTAGCATTTAATGGCAAACCTCATAACGCAGCATGCAGAAGACTTGAAAATCTGCAAATCACTTTGCCTCTTTTTTTTTTTTTCTTTTGTTTTGTTTTATTTGCCCCAGCCATGAAGTCACGCTGACTGCTCTGTATTGCTGGCTTCTGTAATGCTTGGATGTCTGTGGGGGGAAAAAACACTAGGCAGGAATAGACTGAAAAATCTCCTCTGCACTTTATTTGCAGTGCTTACCAAGAAATGGGCTATCAAAGTGACTATATACTTCAGATGATGGAGCCCGATATTGATGCAAAGGATGCACTGTCAGACATAAACTATTGCAAAAAAATATAACTCCAAGTATCATGTGAGCCTTGATGTAAATGAGGCAAAAAGAGCAGGAAATGGGAAATGCACAGAGTCATATTTAGCTAGTTTTATGCAAAGATGATGCTGCTGACAGTAATTGAGGCAAGACGGAGCTGTAAGATGGCAACTGGTTTCCGCGCCAGGCACTTGCTACCAAGAAAAATACTCTTTTCTATGCCAAGCTGCCCATGCTGAGGACATGACTTCGGTTACTTGGTTAAATACTCCCCTGCATAGCTGGCTCATGTCATTTGTGCAGCACTAGGTGATAAAGTGCTGGGAGCCACGGTAAGCCTGCTCAAGGTCACGATCATAAAATTAGCTGAGTAAACTGTTAAACTTAACAGTATGTGTGAAGTAGGGTCCTAAGTTGGGCTTTGGGAGGTGAACCAACAGGGAGCAGGTCATTTTGGCAGGGAAAATGCTCTTAAATAGTCTGCAAGAAATACACTCATGGCCTTTGCAAGGACTCTTGCAAAAATAACCCTGGGCTCCAAAGAAAATGACTGTGTGGTAGTGCGCCTGGAGCAGGGGCTGAGGCTGGGATCTGCCTGCCAGCTGCCTGCAGGGAGGCGGCGTGAGGCAAGGTGGAGGGCTCGTGCCAGAGCCCTTTCTGCCTTCTTTGGGAGGGGTGCATATGCTGACAGGGTTGTTGCAAAGAAGGGGCTGAATCCTGAGTAGGAAAGGGAAGGAA
Source organism: Psophia crepitans (assembly GCA_013399095.1). Lineage (NCBI taxonomy): Eukaryota > Metazoa > Chordata > Aves > Gruiformes > Psophiidae > Psophia > Psophia crepitans. Next base: position 540,622 of record VWZZ01000923.1, on the reverse strand, counting down.
GAGGGGGTCTGTAGGTGTAGAGGAGGTCGTGGGGGCAGGCTGTGGTCCACAATCTAGGCGGAGGTGAGCTGCCAAATATAGCGCCAAGGTAGCTGAGCATTCTACGGTCGTGCTGCTCTAAGACTACCCCAACAGAAATACTCTGTTACGTGGTTTTAAAGGTCAGATCTACAAAGATGAAAAATCTCCCCAGGGTGGGAGAGGAAGGGGCACAAACTCTGTTTTCATGCTGAGAAGAATTCAATAGCAATGTAAGACTCTCTGGTCAGGGCTCTTCTGTCTGCTGTGGGACTGACGTAGAGGGGTGATGCACAAAGTGGTCACAGAGCAGTAACGACCTAGTTAAACCTGAGCTACAAATCGGAACAAAACAGACGCCTGGAAAGTCACTTAAAGACAAAGGAAGAGCAAGGCGAGGGGTAGAAAGCAACACGTAGGCAGAAGGTGGAAATTAAAGTGAAATGCTCAAGAAATACTTCTTGTCAGGCTGTGTCCCTGCACGGTATCTTAGCTGGTTCACTGAAACCTCACTGCTACAGTGAAAATAAGTCCCTCTCCATCAGTTCCTCTTGTAATTAAACAGCTTGAAAGAATCCACCTGAAATGCCCAAACCACTTTGTTGTGCTCAGCCTGCTCTCCTCCTGGACTGGGAGCAGGTCAGAAGGGCTTCAGGAGTTGACCGGCTTTGCCGTGAGTTTTCCCTGATTTGTGCTTAATCAGAAGTTGGACAGAAGACACTGGGTCCGAGCCCAAACCACTCAGTCGAAGATTATAGTTCAGAAAGCTGTGCTTAATCAGAGCTTGGGTACAGGTGGCTATATTTTTGCCAGTTTCTGGACTAATTATCTTTTAATAGTGGTCTTTGGTCTTGATGCCCTGTACCTAACTTGTTCCACAGGAATGTAAATACAGTTTGGCTTGGCTCGAGCTCTCACCTCCCCGTGAAATGTTTTGGGTTAGTGCAAGTCAGTCCTGTTTTCCTTTTAATTTCCTGCTTTGCTTTGCTGCTCTCATGCCCTGATTGATACCCACGCTGCTGTGTCTATCTCAGCCCAGGAATGACATGCGTCTGCTAAAACTGCTCTGCCCATGTCCTGCCTGTGGAAGTGGAGTGTCCCGCAGCCCAGGGAAGCTCTGGGGCTGCACAGGCTCCTCCAGCACGTTACCCTCTGCACCGCTGGGTAGTGGCTGGAGTCTTTCTGTAGGGACAGCCGTTTAACTCCATGTCCACACAGGGTGTCTACAAAATAATAGTCTGAAATGAAGAGCTCTGGCTGTGTCTTATTTTTGGATCCTTGTGTGGTACAGGAAAGGGAGGAGGCTTTTACTCCTTGGGGAAAACCTATTAACTAATTTCAGATGTGATTCACTTTCTAGAGTGATAAATATTCTATGGGATTTATGCAATAATCACAGAGCTGAGAAGATACTTGGGATCTGGTCCAGTGTCACACTTTGTCTTTGCACGCTATCTCCGCGTGGTCTGGGAACGCGCACTCCAGGAGCTATTTTGGGAGAGAAAGCCTGCAGCTGCCAGCGCCCGGGGCCGTGCCGTGCTGGGCTCGGCCGAGGGGCTGGCGTGCGCGGGCTGCTGCTTTCCTGGCACCTCCGGCCTGTTTCACATCATGGTTTGTTTGAGAGAAGCTTTAATTTGAGCTTGTGGTGAGCTAATTCTGTACTGTCTGGAGTTTTGGTTATGTCATGAGCTATGACGCCATTCATTCCGCACTCTTCAAAGAGCCAACAAAGTATCTTTCATCATTTTTGATTCTTTATCTGGCAAGTCTTAAACCATTGTGTGTCAGTTTGATTTTTTTCCTTTGTTTTGTTTTGGTTTGTTTTTTGTTTTTTTGTGTTTTTGTTTGTTTTAGTGCATGCCAGTTCCCAAGCTGGTTGGATTCCTTGGATCTCGGTGATGTTGGATCAAGGCACAGAATAGAAACTGCGCTCACAGTAACCAAAATAGAAGTGACACAGGCTGTTAATCAAGAGAAGTCAGCTGGGGTCAGAGAAGCGTTTCCAGCCATTTTGTGTGAGAAAGATAGGAGGTTTAAATCTTGCAGCCCGGAGAGGTTGTGGAGGCTTCTTCTCTGTGGAGATTCCAAACCCACCTGGACGCCATCCTGTGCAACCTGCTCTGGGTGGTCCTGCTTTAGCAGGGGGTTGGACTGGATGATCTCCAGAGGTCCCTTCTAGCCCAAACCAATCTAGGAATCTGTAAATGTGCCTGTGGCCTCTTCCACCATTCCTACACGAAAATGCTGAATTTTTTTCTTGCCTTAACAATGCGAAGTGCAGCAGGCAAAGTCATTGGCCAGAAAGTGCTTGGTTCACTTTATCCAGGGTCCAAACACACACGGCAGCCTGGACTTATCCTGTGTAGTTTCAGCATCTGAATCTCCTGCTTTGTATCTAGTCATGGAAGGAAAGACAAGCACTTCCACTTCGATCACCCTAAGATTTAATTTATCCCTGGTCAGGCCTGGCTTTCTTGAGGTGAGTCCCAATGACTGTGGTCCAAAGCTATGTGCCATAGCTTGGATCTTGGAGCGGAACAGGATGAATGCAGCCCCTGCGAAGCACATGGGTAGAAACCAGAACCGAGGTGTATTAACAAAAAGAGTAGCTTAAAATATTTTATCTGGTCTAGAACTGGAACTTCAGCATGGGATATCATGTCCCTCAAGGCAGAAATTCAACAGGAAAAGTATTGAAAGAAATTAAAAAGAAGATATGGATTTTTAAAATGTTATATATCATTCTCATACAGTCAAAAATGTGAGTTTGTCATGCGCATCCACCCAGCTGGAGGTGGATGCTCTGTAGGCTCTTTGGCATCACAAGTTGGATTTTGAAAGTGGGTAGTTATGTCTGCCTGAGGTTGTGCCTTGGTGGCAACATACCAACTGTGTCTGTGCAGTGATACGGACTTGTGCTTTGTGTGAGAGTGTGTGGCTGCGTGTAAAACATTTAGGAGAACTGTTTTCCTTGATGATGTTACGAAGGAACAGATTTTGGGGGAAATGCTGTTGGATTTTACAAGGAGGTGAGAGAAAAAGATTTCAGTGGGAAAGAAATATCAGTGCAATTTCTTGATTCAGCTGTAGAACTCCTGAGAGAGTATAGTTCTTTTTATACAAATATATTTAGATAAGTGCTACTGAGCAATGGCTGCAGAGGTGTTGGTCCGTTCCTGCAGTGCAGTGGGTGACTGGTTTCCTCATCAGTGCCTTTTTGGGGTAGCAAGGAAAGAAGTTGCTGGCTGTAATGCAGGAAGCCCCACCAAGGGATGACCAGTTAGAATGGCTTAGGGAGAACACCGAAAGCAACAAAACCTCCCAAGCCTATGTCTTCTGCGACAAAACACTGCTTTGGGCTGTAGGGACTGTCGGAAATATGTAGGTCACATGCCCCAAACTGTCATGTTTCTTCCTAGAGAGGTCTATTGCAGTGTGGTGGTTAGAGCCTTTGGTCTGGACTGGAGCAGAGGTTCACTGGATGAGTCTTTGTATTTCTTTGCGGTGCTACCAAAGCATCACGCATCAGCACGCGTTTCTGGGCAGAGCCCATGTGAACCTGTCTCTCCCCTGCCCCTGCATTTCCCTTGGCATTTCCGCTATTGATCACAGCTATATCTTGTCTGACCGTGTTATTCCTTGTCTGCTCTCCTTAGCTCCCTTCTCTTGGCCAAGTCGTAAGTCTGGGTTTGCAGCTGATACTGTTCCCCGGGAAGCAGACAGGGGAAGTGCAGACAGAAGGTTATGACTTTCCTGAGGGGAGCGGCTGAGAGGAAGAATTGGCTTATCGAGTGGAATAGATGCATAGTAGTAGTCTGAAAATAATGGAGAAGTGAACTTGTTTGGAAGGAAATTACACCTGGTTTAAGTATTGTCTTCCCAGGAATGCCCTTAATCTCCACATTCCCCTCTCTCTGAGAACTCAGGCTGTTCTCGGGATTTGAATCACGTCAGCTGTTTCGTCACTTGCATTGTTTGGTTGGTTGTTTTTTCCCTGAGATCTTTTTATTTTACCAAGTTGTTTATGAGACTGAACTACACAAAGTGATTCCCTGGGGACTGTCCCCACTTGGGAGCTAAGTGGCTGCACAAACAGGTCAGAGGGCTCTCAGAAATCCCACAGAACCAGTGCAAGCAGCAAAAGCAAGCGACAGGAATTTCTCATGCACCATCTGGGTTTGGCTTCTTTGGCATCTGGGGTCTTATTTAGCTCCCGTTTGCTGTGGCGTTGGTGAGGAGCAGCCTTAGGGGTCGGTGGGGTAGCATTGCTCCTTCCGACTGCTGCAGCCTGTTCCAGGGCTATCCCTGCTGCTCCGCGTGTTTGTTTTGGACAAAGGGAGCTCTGGAGGGGAGTTTGACCGCAGTAAGAGGCATGCTTTTAAACAGCGAAGAAACCATTGCAAGATAATCACTCCATGTTACATCTGGCTTCTCATTTGCACGTGGGAACGTATTGTATTCTGTAGAGAAGAAGGGGGAGTATCTTGGTTGGTCATTACAAGGGAGCATGTGAGAGCTTCATCTCTGGTCCTGCCACAAGTGTCCTTTGCCACCGCGAGCAGATCGCAGTGCTGCGCTTCCCCGCCTAGGCACGCGCCGGCTTCCTTCTTCCCCCTCTCTGATTATGAATTCGTAGGGCGGCTGCGGTCACCATCTCGGTCTAATTGAGCAGTGCCTGAACACAATGATGCCTCGGGAATCTATTGTTACACAAATGCTGATAATAAATGCTTTTAACGGACGTTATTGGACTCCTATCATCTGTTTGAGATAGATAAACTGTCGCTCAGTGAGACTATCTCAGCTAAGATTGTACATTGAGTATGCAGTAAAGTCATGATTAGCACGGACTGGTTCTGCTGTGTAGCCCTGTGCAGTAACAACTGTATCTTCTACTGCACAAATAAAATATTTGGACGAAGACAATGGTTAAATCTGCTTGATGAATGCTTCAATATCTTTGGGCTTGGTATTATTTACTAAAAGAATCTTTTGACACTTCTTGCAGCCATAAAAACCTTTAGGCACTGTACCAGGGCTGTGCTGTCAGCAGCAGAGTGTCTGGGTCTACAAAATGAAACCTGGCAGCAACTTCAGAGGCTGTTCGGCATTCAGGGTTGCAGGGAACAGCCACTGCAAACAGCCTCTGAGCTGGTGTCCCAAGGGAGCAGGAAGGGCAGTCCCAGACCTCTCTGCTAGGGAGTGGGCCTAGAGTCTTTCCTCCCTGCACACAGTGGATGTGTGCCTAAAGAAATCTGTCCCGCAGCTTGATGAAGAATTTAATAGATTTTATGTATAGACTAGGTTTACCAGAGGTAAACAAATGCATCTCCTTTAGCTTCAGCTGCACGGAGTGATGCCTTGGTCCCTCTTCCTTTAAATAAATAGGAATTGTGGTTCTCAAGCAGCAAGCTGGGCTCTTGTGTGGCTGCAGGGATTCCTTCCGTTGCCCCTCCACAGTAGGTGACAGTATCCTACCTGGAAAATCCCTGCAAACCCTGTTTCCTTAAAACTCTAGAGCCCAGGAAATGTTGGAGATGGGAAGTTGTTATGTTTCAGCAGCTGAGGTGTTGAAGGAGTTTCTGCAAAAAGCAATCAGTGCAAATTCAGAAATCTGAGTTGGCAAACTCCTGTGGATTTGCGAATCAAACCGATTACCAGAAGGTTGTTCAGTAGCTGTTGCATTTTGATAATTGTCATCATCCCATATTAAAGCCTTTGGTTAATTCCAATTTTTTCCCCCCACAAATTAGGGACACTCAGTGCATTAAAGTCTGATCTAGTGGTGATCAACGTCTGTACAGCATTTAGATGGAGAATGGGTCAGTGTCAGGCAAAACGCTTGGGCGGGCTGGAGCCCGAGGGGAGAGGAGCTTCAGCAGCCCTTCGGACCCTGTAAGCGGTCTCTGACATCCCAGTAAGGGAGCTACAAATCTGCCTGGTGCTTACGGCACGTAGTGATCTGTGAGAATGTTAATACAAGAGGCTTCCACTGATGTAGCCACAACCGTGGGTGAGGCTGGTACTAATCCAGAGTGCAGATTTGCCACGTATCTGTAGTTTTCACGACTTACGGTATCTTTGCAAACCCATGGGAGCAATTACTTTTGCCCAAAAATTCCTATGATGAGTTTTGATTTGTTGTAGTGAATTATCCACGAGCAATTTATAATATCGTGACACTTGTATATAATTTAAAGTGGTTCTGACACTTGTATGTAATTTAAAGTAGTTCACAAAATAATTTCTGGTTTGTAAATTGGGGCAAACAGCGCAGGAGCACGTGCAAAAACCTGAGCTTGGATCCCTATTGCTTAGTGCTGGCTGGCGTCGCAGGACACAGCCTGCTCTCCGTGCAGTTTGGAATGCTACCAGTTCAAACTTTTCACAGCAAGAAGAATTTTCTAAAGCAGCTTTTAAAATGAATGTCAAAAGATCCTTAGCTGATATGCAAATAAAGGAATTATCTCTAAGAGGAAAGACTTTTTTTTTTTTTTTCTACTGGAGAACTGAAACTTGTTTTGCCACTTAGAGCAGTCCCATCTCCAAAAATTACATGTGTTATTTGGCAAGCGCTGTCCAAATCTGATAATCTTGGTGATCTGTTGCTTTGAAATTCTGTTTTATAAGATGGCATTTGCAGAGTTGCTGTTGAAATCCCAGCTGAAGGAAGTAACAGTCTCATTGTTCCACTGCCCAATAAAATATATCAATGGAAGGAGGAAAACAGCTGGCAGTCTGAGTTGAAATCTGCTTACAGCCAGGCTCCTGAGCCCATCCTCCATGCCTCCTATGAAGCTTTTCAAAGTATGAGGGATTTTGAATGGAGTTAGCTGGGAACTGGGAACATGATCTATGGATCTGCCTAGTAAACCCTTTCATGGCAACTTTATCCCGGCTGGTAGGGACATTCGGGTGATGACGGTGGCCATGCAAGCTGTAGTGAGTTATATCTGGAGCTGCAGGACCAGAACATCAGCAGAGTCTGCATATTCAGCAGCCTCAGGTAAGGATGGCCTTTACTGCCTCTTCTCCAGCACTGGAGTCCTTTGAGAGCCCACGGCAGAGGAGAGCGGGGCGGTGTCACGCTGCAGAAAGTCGGTGTGTATTTCAGAGCAGTTTGTCTCCAGACTTGTTTGCGGACCTCCCGCTCTTCACAGCATGATAATATCAGCAGTATCTGCTCTGCTGAGAGCTGGGGTGAGATTCATCCCATCTAATCCAGCCATGTAAAGCCAGATTGGCACATAAATGGGACAGCTAGGATCCTCTGGAGCTGGTGAAGAGAAGCCATCTCCTCTCTCTGGATATCTAACTCTGGGTTGGCGAACTCACCTTACACACAGAAGGACCAGCGCAGACTGGACACTCATTTTGAGGTGGCAGAAAAAAGGCTAGGAATGATAGCTTATAAATGTGGTCATTGCTTCAGCTGTTTGGTATATTGATAGCTAATGCTCCTGAAGGACCACCAGACATCATCACTGAGACCACTGTCTCCTGTTCCTGCTGTCCCCAGTAAATACTCTTCCAGTGACCAAGTGATTAACACACACTTGCTCTTTTCAGTCTTAATTTCTTTACAGGCCAGGCAAAGGCTTAAGCCCCCGTGTTCATTTTTGGACTGAGCACTAGACCAGCACAGGTGACTGTCAGTGCCAGGCTCTCCTCCAAAGGCTTCCCCTGCACACAGCAGTGTGTTTGTCAAAGCAGACTTGAGCGCTGAGAGACCTCACTGGCTTGTGGTTCCTTTCAGTCCCTTGTGCTGGTTTTGCAACCCCGTAATAAAAACCAGCCCTCTAAAGTCCCTCATTGCTTGGTGCAAGTGTTCATGGTGATGGACAACCTCTTGTTGGGGAGCGTAGATCTGTGCTGGGGATGATTTCACCGCCATTTACAGTAGTCCAAAAACTGGTACCAGCTGCAGAAGGAACTAGTGGTAAAGAAATTCTCCAGGCACCCTCTGCTTATGTTCCTCTTGCCTTCTGTATCCCACTCCTCTGACTGTGGCTGCTCAAAGTCAGCACCAGTGCAAATCCTGGCTCCATTTTATCTGCCTGCCACTGTTGCGTGGCTATTTATCTCCCCATAGGTGTTACTGAGGTTTAAGAACTTGGTTTGTTTAGTCCCTGAGTTTGCCCTTGACTCTGATGTCAAGGATTTTTCTGCAGTTTGTAAAATTACCCATTCATATAAATACATCCGAATCGTTTCCATGGGAACGGGGCACTCAGCTTGCTCCACACTGGGAAATATGATTTACATTTATGAATAAATATGAAACCTTGCTATGTTGGAGAGCCTGGGCTGGAAAAGGAGCAACTGCTGGCTAAGAAGTACCGTGTGAGGGGCAAGTGCGAGACCTGTATCAGTGCAGGCAGTAGAAAGGCCAATTTTTGGTTGAGAAGAGACTCAGACCTGAGCTTGGTCTGAGCCTTTGCGTGCTTGGAACAGGACTCCTGATGATTTGAGAAGATTTGTACTTTTCATTTTCTGACCGTGAGATTCAACAAGGTCCCACAGGTTTTATAGTCCCTGTGGCATTAACTGATGTGATCTGTTGTAAGGGGCTGGTCTTCCATGCTGAGGGCACAGGGGTCTGAGGTGAAGGGTTTTTTTCAGTCATTTGGCAGTTCATAAAACCAGCCTGTGACTTGAGGGAGAGGCTGTTTTTGCAGCAGGTCTGGAGAAAAGAAGGAAAAAGGGTATGATGTCCTATTAGTATGGAGGGAGGCAGGTGAGGAGCTTTCCTTGGAGCTGGAGCCCAAGCTGACAATAGGAGCAATCTTTAAAGTGTTTTGCTTAAGCTTTACGTTGGAGAGAACCGAACATAGCAGTGAATCCTTCAGGGAGGTCCTGCTTTTTCTCTAGAGGATAGTGTCCACAGGAGGGTACAGAAGCACGTAAGTTCAGGTGTCTTCATCCACACACCAGCCAGGCAGCCTGACCAGCTGGCTCCTGGTCCCCTTTGCAGCCAACTGCATCTGTCACCTGAGTTAGGTGTAACTACTTGGTAACCTTGTCATGAAGATAAGCTGAGATTAGTTTTGTGAACTCATTTTTGCTTGCAAGTGTTTAACTTAGCTATGATCTTTAGAGTTCCCTTGGGATTAGTGGAATTAGTATCCTAAAAAGTTACTACTTTTCTATCTTCCTCATATTGTTAACTATATGTCCTCGGCCTTCCTCTCCGACTGGCTCCCGTTTTCTCCATTTTAATCTTACTCTTTTTCTCTCTCAACTCTAAATAATTTTTATACCGTGGCTCTGTCTCAGCCTCACCACTCGCTCTGCCACCGGCTCTGTCAGAGTGTAGAGCCCGTGGTGCTTGATAAAATCTGAGACAAGTCAGCCATCCCTACTCCCAGTTCTCAGTCAGATGTATGTGGAGAGATATTTTCCTGGCTTTACTAATTCCAGGGAGTGTTAAATGTAGAGAGGAAGAGTAAAAGCAGAGCTGAGGGATAAAGCATGTGAGTACCTTTGTTACTGAACATCCATGTTAAAACCAGGAGAAATGGTTGCATCCTACAACTGTTTGCTGCTTTTAATGAAATCTTTGAATTTCCAAAAGGAAGTTTAAGCGGGAGAGACGTGTAGCCTATGCCATGGTATGTTTAAGCAGCAGAGGCCAGCAGAGGGATCCCCTGATCTGCCACTTTCCTCCTTTGGGTTATTCTTGCTTTGTTGAGAAATTCCAGGTACGACAGAAGTAAAAACGCACAGTGATGGGACAGCATCCGCTGTCTGCTGGTGCACCCAGGCTGTTGGAAGGAGTCTGCAGATGATGCTCCCCGTCTGACTGAACCACCACCCCCTCGGTGCTCAGTGTGTTTGTGCCTGCTGATTGAACTAGCAGGTCAAGCTGGGATTGATTTACCAGAAGGTGGGAAAAGGCTCTCAGAGTTAGAATCCTTGACCCTGTTAGAGCTGGTGTGGTGCCCACATGCCACGGATACCGTGCGAGTATGGAGAGTGAGGATCATTTCAGGAAAATGGAGTTTTATTTTCCATCTCTTCTCAACACAGAAGAATTACAGTAACATGAGTCCTTCCGAGTGACAGCATAGCCCTCTTATGTGCTCGTGGGCTGGGTACCAAGTTCCTGCTCTGGAGCTGTGTAAGGGCTGGAAATAGCGGGTGAAGGCACGGACTGTTCCCTCAGCTCTCTGTCTGCATCACAATTTTTGCGAGGGCCAGCACCGCGATACCACCCAATTCCCGTTCTCTCGGCTGCGATCACCACCCATGGCTAGGGTGAAGCAGCCGGTGCGAAGCACCAAGGGCCCCCGGAGCCGCCGGCTCGCGTCCTAGCAGGACTGACTCACTGGTGTTATTTGAAGCTGGATCCTGCTGTTTTCCTTCTGAATCGTCTTTCAGGCGAGAATTTAGTCATGCTTCTTTCCCCTCGTCTATGGTTACAGAACAAGCAAGCACGTTCCATGCTGAGCACCGGTGGGGTCACGCTGGCGCACGTGGTGGCACACGTGTACCGCCTGCGTAACAGGCCTCACACTGGGGTGTTGGCTTTCTGGTCGTGTGCCGCCCTGGGTGTGCCGCAGCGTTACGCTGTAAAGTGGAAAGGGTTTGCTGTGGTGTAAGGGGTGTCTTGAGAACCAGCTGAAGGTCACCGCTCTGATGTTTAACTCCTGTGTGAGGTTTCTGCTGTGCTTCTCAGTGCCATGTGTCCCTGAGTCCTGACGCCGCCACCACCTCACTTCACTTCTTCCTTGCCCGTGGAGCTGGATGTCAGCTCAAAGATGCTGAATTTTTAATCCCAGGATGCTGTTTTTCACCAGTTTTCATAATTTTCTCCCCCTTTCTTTTTTTTTTTTGCTGTGTTTCCTCCTGATGTCCCTTGTCCCCATGAGGAGAGGACTGGGCAGCAGCTGCCTAAGCCAGCTTCTGCTGCACGCAGCCTCGCATTTGCCCTCTTTTCCTTTGAGACGTAACCAACCCTGAATGTTTTACATCACTCACACCCTTTTCAAGACAGCCATCTCGGAGAGCGCTTCGTAAAACGGCTCCACAAATCACGACGGCTGTTAACCAAACGCTGTTTTCCATTTGCAGCAGCATGGCTGTTTCAGAACGGCACGCAAACCCCTGAAACTTCTCTTGAAAAGCCATCATCAAACAGTCTGTCTCACCCTGAAGACCACAGGCTGCTTAACATTTGATGCGTTTTGGCACCCTGACTAGTTTGTGGCCGTTTTTCGGTGTGTTATTTAAGATGTGTTTTGGCAACATGACTAGTTTGTGGCTGGTTTTCTGTGTGTTATTTGAACTTGCGTGAAAATGCATGTGATCTATTTATTGCCAGCAAAGCCCAGGGACAGACCAACAGCACAATTTATTATGTCCTAGAACCAGAAAACAGCTTCTGTCTCTGTAAGGCCTTATCTCCTTTCCAGTATCTTTAATTCTTCCATCTAATAATAATTAAACATATCTTCGAGAGTATCTTTTCTTTTATCTTAAAACTTGTGAGTTTTAAGCCCTGGAGGATAGTTTACTACTTAAAGCAAAAGCTGCCCAGCTCTAAAACCACCAGGTCTGTGTTATTCAGAAGAGATAATTTTTAAATATTAGGGCGTGTTTTCAGGCACATTCATCTGGGAGCAGAGAATTGCCTAGCCATGGAAAATATTTTTTAATTAATCTATATAAGGTGAAAAGATAATCTGGGACATCCTTATTAGGAGGCATTTAAAATCTTGTAGGGCCAACTAAAGTGCATGTAACTACAAACAGTAAATGGTTCGACAGTAAATGGGTCTTTGCAGCAGCATCCTAAGATTTCAGAACAGCTGAGGTTTTACTTCTTCATATTTTTTCTGTAGTGACACAGAGGCTTTGAGTCACTTTATCAATGGCTGCTGCAGAAATCTGCTCTTGGTAGTGTGAAAAAAAAAAAGAAAGAAAAAAATGCCACAGTGGAATTTCTTAGCTGTTTTTAAAACTGTAGGCCAAATTTTTCGAAGGCAAATGCTTTTGTGCTTGCTGAACAGGGCAAAGGCAGGCAGTTCGGCAGGGATGCAGCCCTGTGAGGGATGCTTTATGGCGAGCCAGGGTGTGGCCCTGCCACTGTGTTTTGGGGGAATTTGGCCTATTTTGCCCTGCTCTGCTGGTTAAGTGCTTTCCTGACTATAGGAATGTTTCTGTTGAGCAATGCAGAGCTGCTGCTGGGATGAATAATTCAGAGAGTAATCAGCCATGGCAGAAACTTTCACCACTCAATCAGATTTATTATTATTTTTTTTTAATTCAGTCTATTGCTGACCTAATTTATGTAGAGGATGAATTTAGCTGATCTGGATAGACAGGGATTAATTTAATATTCAAAACTGCAGAGAATGATGTGATAATGAAATATTAAACCCTTTTACCGCTTGATGCTTCTTCCCTTCCCAGCGAGGTGCGTCCTGTGCTAGCTGTTCCCGTTGGCCTTCTGGCACCGGGTCGAACACGTGGCTCCGTACCTGGAGTGTTGGACTGGGACTCGGGGCTCTGGATTGTGTTTCAGCTTTGCCACTGCCCTCCTGAGTGAATTTGCAAAAGTTGCTTCGCTTGTCTGCGCTGACGCCGCTGACCGCTGTGGGATGCTGTGACGGGTGGAAAACACGACAGCAGAGTTTTGCTCTGCAAGCACGTGCAGAGACCTCTGCAGTGAGGTCATGCTCATGTGCTCTGGTTGTGGAGACGTCCTCAGTGTCGGGAGCGTAACGTGGCTCCCATTTGAGACAGTATTTGTGGTGGTTTTATCATTCTTTGTGCCACTGCTGGTGTTTTCAGGTGTTTGGATTTGGTTTCTTCTCCTGTTGTTGGGGTGGGAAGAAGGCTCAGAGGAATGAGCATCATGTCAAAAATGACCAAGGAAACCTGTGGTGGAGAATAAGAAACCCCATCCTGTGACAACCAAGGGAGCTTCACTCTTTCTGATTATTTTCTCCATTTTCTTCAGCGGTCCTTTGTCTATGCACTGATTAACAACTTTGATATCAGAGTCGTATTTTGTTTAACTCCTAAATTGCTTCTGAATAAAACCACCTTTTATAAGACATAAAAGACGACAGCACTTATGACTCGAGGGGCTGCTGGACCTTTTCTTACTCCAGACAGACTCCTAAGATCACGGAAGCATTGGCAAGTGCCAGCAATGAGCACAACAAGCTGTGAGCATGGCACAGTCCCCTTTGCTTTCTGGAGCAATATCAAACTTTATCCGTCTTTGTGGTGTGGTGTTGGCCTGGTTGCTGCGTGCAGATTACTTTGAAAGTAAACACGTTATTTTGAATAAATCACAAGAAGCAGAATTACTGAAATTTCTCTCTTTTTTTTGTACAATTGAAACAAGGGTTGAGATAAAGCGCCCTGTAGCTGATAGTGTGGTGTTTGCTCAGTACGCTGGTTGTTTTTTGATCTCAAATGTTAGTGCTTTTACTGACTGTATCGGTTTGCTCTGGGGGTTTCTCTACACGACTTTCAGCCAGCAGCGATACTGCCTCTAACCACTGCTGGTATTCATTCTTATTTTCTACTTTATCTGAAGGTACTGCGTGTTCGCTTGCTTCCTGCAGACCTCTGCTCTGGCATACCCCCTTACCTCCTGCGATCACTCGGGAGTCTGCACTGGATGTGGGAATAGCTCCATTGCTACATCCACTCAAAGAAAAGTGATTTGTGCGTGTCCTGCAGGTCACAGATATTCCCTCTCTAAGTTTGCACTGTGTAGCATAAGGTTTATAGACAAAACTCTGGCAAGTTAGCACTAGGTTTTTTCCCCAGCAGCAGACCCAGCTGTACCCTGAGCGCTGCCCTCCAGCAGCAGCCTCCCCGTGCCTCCCACTGACCTGTTCTCCACGACGGTGCTCAGCAAACTCAGCTCTTCTGCCTCAACTCGGTAGGGATTCCAAAATGTGAGATGAGGCTCACAGGGAGAATAAGTAAAGATTTTGAATAGAATAGAATAGAATCATTAAGGTTGGAAGTGACCTCAAGGATCATCTAGTCCAACCATCCCCCCACCACCTATTACCCACTAAACCACGTCCCTAAAGCATGAACAACTTCAAATTTTCACTGTAAACTGTGAAATGAACATTTACAAGTACAATCAGTCCTAGATAATTGGGTTTTTTAGTTGTTTTGGTATGTTGTCTCCAAGTTAAGGCCCTGCCAAGCTGCGCTGTGGACTGGAGGGGGTTTCACGTGCTGCTTAGCATTGGATTAGCACCTTTTTTTTTTTTTGGTGCAATATCTTGAGGAAAGGAGAATGGAATTCACCTTTCCTGCCACTATTGTCTTTTAAATTGCTTCTGTCTTGCTTTGGCTGAGATGGCTTAAGAGGTATTCCTGGGCTTTTACTAGATTAAGTCAATTTTGCATCATAAAACAGGAGGAAAAAAAAAAAAGTTGATTATGAATACCTTCTGTGAAATGCAATGCCTTAATTACCTAAAATCTCTATGGAGAGTGCCCAGGACACCTTTCAGCACATTATTAACACCATTAACAAGGTGCTTTGCCTGGATATGTCTGTAAGAGCTTACACTAGGATCATGTGTGTTACTATCCCCTAAATCAGGCAAGAATTGGCACAAAAGCTGAGATGGTGTGTGGTGAAGATTTTGCCTCGACTGCGGACACGAGGGCTGAGGGATGGCTGTTCTGGCTGTGTCAGGGGAGGGATGGAAGGGAAGAGCAGCTGGAGGTGACCCAGGAAGCCTGGTTACTCTCCGTTGAGCAGATGGCTGAGACAGAGCATCCGCTGGCCTGGGGAAGCAGAGATAGGATGGTGAAAAGCAGCAACAGGATGTTTTCATTCATCCCCGCTGAGCTCGGGGACAGGACTGTCTGAGCCGTGTGTGTTACCAGAACTTCTTCCTGGAAGTGCGATGCCACGTGAAGTTATTTTTGCAATGGGAACAGTGTACAAAGGGTCACAGGACGTTATGTCCACCCTGGCTAAGCCAGTCTTGATCTAATGATAGCAGTCATTGGACTCCTCCTGAAATCATCATCACCACAGAGGAATTCCTCACACCAGGCTGACCTTAGCAGACCTTTACTTGCAAGGACAAACAAAACTTAAGTGCCAGGTTAAACCTTTCTACAGTACCTACTGTACCCTTATGGAGTTACCCAAAAGATTGCTATGACCTCTAGCTGCCCCGGAGGACCAGGGATTGGGATAGAAGATCTGGCTGCTCTGGCTTAACAAGGTCCTGCCTGCAGATTGAGACCAGCCCCATCTGTCTGAAGCTATCACCTAGTAAGGTGAGAGATGGGAGAGTCCCAGGCTGTCCTAGACAGGGATCCTGCTCACGGGTGAGCAGTGATGAGGAGTTACAGCCCTGGGTCCTGCTGTGCCTATTCTCTTCCATGGGGTGGTTCATGGCATAGGGCCATGGTGAGTGATGACTGGGTGTGTAAACTCTTGAGCTACCTCACCTGTTGAATGAATTTGATTGAGAATCCTTTTCTAGTGAGAAACCAGAACTAAAATTTGACTCATGCCATGGCTCATCCTCATGTTAGAGGAGGAGGAGGATAAATGTGAGAAGATGCCTTGAGCTTTCATTTAAAGTGACTTTAATTGTTCCATTTTGCTGACACCCCACACACTGATGCGTTTCTGCACTTGCGCGTTTGAGTCACGTCGTGGCAGTCAATCAAAACTACCTCTAGTACTGTTGTCCCAAAGTCTGGGTTCTTTACCCAGTGTTCAAAATCCAATCAACGCACAGAGTCGAGAGATTTGTTTTTATTTCTAGCCTGCAGAGTAGGGTGCCAGACATCTAGCACCAGCCAGCACACTGAGTGCACCAAGCGTGCCTTTTTTTATAATAACAAGATGTAACTGACTGGTGTTCCTAAACTTCCTTATACACCTTTCACCCACCCTCATCATACATATGTATTTCACTTTGTTTCAAACATTTGGGAAAGCCTCCTAATTAGCATGCTCATTATTCACAATGGGGTGTTCGTTTTAGTATTGTAATCAGTGTGGGTTATCTGAGGATACGTTTTTTCTTGATACTATTCCAAGTCTGGGTATATTTTATCTGCATTTACAGTAGGGAAGGAATACTTTCAAGGGTCCTATTGTTCTAAATCCTTGGTCCACTGAGAGATCCTACCCTGGTTACTGTAGTTTTAGAGCATACTGTCAAGGATACTTGAGGTGGCGTATACTTTGCACAATCTTAACCCTTATTTTTCCTACAGCAGTACTACTGCTTTTCCCCTGAACAGGCTGATAAAATCTAAGAGAAGCCATAAGGCTGCTTCGTTTGCAATGTGAAATGTTGTTGAGCTCAATTTTTATGACCTGTGCTGTAGTCCTGCTTATTTTTGTGCTTCTTGCTGCTTAAGGCAACTCACCTGGCAGTTGTAGTGCATAAGAATTTTACATCCATGTGCTTACAGACAAGTAGGCTGGCTGGATCCCTGGTGGGAAGGGGTGGAGGGTCTGCTGAGAGCAAGCCTGAGCCATGAGTTTGAAGGTCTGCATCTAGCTTGTGCTCGCCCTGGGTTGCACAGCTGGATTGACTTTGGTGCCTCTGCGAGCTCGAGTATCTCAGCATCGCATTGCAGCCTGCCGGTACCCAGCAGGCTCTGTACAGCGCTTCACACTTGCTTTGGGTTCACCATGAATATTCATGTCCCTGCATGTTTTGTGTTGATGGTAAATGAGGCCTCTGTATCGGCTGTAGGTTCTGGGGGAAAGGGTAGACTTGGCTTTATTTCCTTTGGAGAAATTCTTGGCATTTCTTGTAACTCCCTAATCCCTGTGTGTGGCCTAGGTTCTACTTAGCTTAAAGTTGTGATTTTAGGGCACTAGCCACACTGTCCCAAAACTTTCTGAAACTGAACTAAACAGCAACTTTCTCCCTTGGTTTTCAGTGATGCTGCTACAGTCGCATCTCCTGTTCCAACACCCCGATCCCATGCCCTTTCATGTTGCAATTTCCAGCTGAGGGCGCTCCAAGGATCAGTGGACTCAGGGCAGAAACACTGAGTATGTGCTCAAAACCACCATTTAATTGTAATTCCTTCTTCTTATTGAGCTATGGCCACTCTGAAGGTCTCTTTCCTAGTACATAGGTGAGCACTTCTGCGCTGCAGAAGAGCTCAAGTCTATCTGCAGCTTAATATAAGACTTTATTTTTCATGCAAGTGTTACAGACCAGGCTACGGAGCTGGTTTTGGTGCTTTGGGGCTTTACGTCAATTGGGCCTAATGAAAGTTAATTCCAGCAGCATCCTGGCAGTGGTAGCTGATGTCTTTTGGAGCAACCATTGTCCAGATAAGACTGCGGACCCTCTATTAAGGTGTCCCTGTATGTGCCAGGCATAGAGAAGGACAGTTCCTGTAGGTTTTTCTTGGGTGTCTAGAGGACACCCACAAGGCTGGTGACATCCTTTATCTACCAAACTTTGGCAACTGACTGTATCTGGCACTGTTGTACCTTTTTAAATCTGGTTTTATTTTTTTTTGCTTTAGGCACTGGAGCCTTGTGAATTGAACAACTTCCTGTATGAACTGTCCTAGAAATCTCATCATTTCTTTTGTGCCTTATCTTTTTTTTATAGATCTGTGCATAGATCAATGTGATTATTTTATATAGAGGAGATCAAGCTGTTATTGTAATTTTCTTCAAAAAGCAAATCTTCTGGTCAGGCATAAACTTTCCATGTTTGGTCATATCATTAAAGTCCCTTTTAGTGGGTTACAAACTCCAGCTCAGCTGGAGGCAATTATTATCTGATATGTACCCTGAGGAGAACATAATTATACTTGTCACTAAGTGGCACTGTGTAAATTACTCTTTAATTGCTACGCATCAAATCAGCAGCTACCCGGTCATTTTTCTGTGAAGACAGAGTTCCAGTATTAGCTTTGTCACTCTGGCATCTGCCTTCGCCCAGATTCTCATTTGTTCTCTTTAGTGCTTAAGATGTAATTTTATGCAATGAAACCTTTTTAATGTATTTAGTATTTGTCCTGTAAACCCTCTGTTGGCCTTAAATATGATGGTAGAGAGTTTAACGTTAAAAACACAGGGAGGAATATAGAAGGTATGTCCTTCAAGTACTGCTGTCAAGATAATTATTGCATATCATCTGGGGCCAAACCCTCTTTTCTGGCTGGTGTGTTGATAAAACAGGGACCATCACAGGAGCTGAGGAATGCAACCCTTCCTCGTGATTTAGTTGGGCTATGCTTTTTTGTTTTTTGCCTTAGTATGGGGTAGACAACTGCATTTGAACACTATTAATGTGGATGCACTTTACCCCTCTTAACCCTTGATAAGTTCGGGATGAGCAGAGGGGAGGGAAAAATGGTCACTGCGGTGCAAAGCTGTTTATCTTACCTAGGAACATCTGGAGGCCAGGCCTTGGACCAGACTGCTTCATTTGGCTGCATTCCCAAGCACTGGCCATGTTTGGATGGATCGACACGTATCCCGCTTGTTCCTGCCGCTGAGGCTGGGGCAGCATGCTCGTGGCCCATGCACTGCCCTGCTCTTGGCTCCTGCGTTGAGCCTTCCCCAAACCCACTCTGCAGCAGAGGCTCTGAGTGTTTCTCACCCCAAATAGTGTATATTACAGAAGAACTGCTGGAGGACTTCTTTTGTCTGAAATGTGGGCTCTGTCCACCCGTCTGTTGAGGCACAGAGCAGACAGTCCTGGTCAGCAGCATGGATGGCTGCTGGAGCTAGATGTTTGCTTTTTTTTTATGCTTCTACCCTTCTTTCTATTGCCGACACCAGATACCCTTTGGCAAAGAGACTGCAAGGAGCAGCCAGGGCTAGCAGCCAGCCTGCCCTGGTTTTACGTTCCAGGGCTGTAATTTCTAAAGCATTTTATGCCTTGAAGTGTGGACAGACTGTTCAGAATAACAGAAGGAACATTTCCAGTTAGAGAAAACCTCAGCAGTGTGCTTACGTGAAGCCTTTTCAGTCTCCTGCCTTGGGGACCAAGTCCCACCGCCGGAGCAAACCTTCCTATCCTGGGAAGGTGCTGCTGCCGTGGCCCAGAGCTCAGGCATTAACTTCAAAGTGTTATTCATTCAAAGTGTACATTCCTATATGTTATAATTAACATATAAGTGCAGTTGAAAGCCAATTGTTCAAATTCCTTGCCGCCTGCGAGCCTCCCATCACAGGGGTTTGATCTGGGTCCTTTCTGGTGGTACTTTCTCCAAGAGTTTGCTGTCTTACTGAGGAAACACTGTGTCATGAAGACCCCAACTGGCCTTTTTAGTCTGCTCTTTTTCATTACCTTGTTTCTTTTATCCTGCCCTTGTCTTTGGTATAAGGCTTTCTCAAGATGTGTGTGCTGAGTCAGGGGTTGAGGGTAGGCAGTGAATCCATGGGTGCTGGGGAGCCAGGAGCATTAATCTTGAGCTGCGCCAGAAGTCTGGCCTGGGGCTGGCTTAGGTATCACAAGATGGTATGAAAAAATAGACCTGGGTTTATTTGTCATGTTGATGAGCTAATCTGTGCAACCTGAGGGGCTAGAAACTTAATGGTAATTTTTTTAATTTTTTTTATTTTTTTTAAGGAAAGGTGAGGGTGTCTAACAGTTCAGGGATTTCAGGAACCAGAGCATTTAAAAAAAAAACAAACCAACCATCTCTACATCTAAGTCTTGGTAGTAAACTGTGGGAGTTGGTGACACGATGTCCTGTTGTAATCCTGACAGGGCAATGACAGATCTGGTTTTAAAAGTCCTTGACGTACATCTCTCTGGATTTGTTATTTCTGCCCTGTATATACGCTAAATAACATAGATGGACTTTGACATTTATTTTCCATATATTTGATTCACTGACATCTCCATAGAGGTGATATTCAAATGATGATTTTAATGTTATACAACACTGGGAAAATTCAGGGCTGTGGCTAGGACTCTTGTGGTTTATAGCTGTAGACGTTTACTTTAGACACCCTACCCCTAAATGAGACCTCAACACACTGTCTTTAATACACTCAAACCATGAAAATCCTTGCAGACTAACCACATAAATGCACCGTTAATGAGAAGTCTTGGCAAACTCGGTGCCTTCAATAATGAGCTGCTTCTATCTGCCCTATGGAAATAAAAGAAAATGTGGTCGCTGGTTCCCAGCTCTGACGGCTTTTTCTGCACCCCAGGGTGATTTGCTGCGGTGAGGCTCTTCCCGCAGTCTCTGCCCCCTCCAAGGGAGGGGTTGCTTTAGTCTCACCTACCCAACATTGAAGCTGGTCACTTTATTTTACCATCATCTCAGTCCAAAAACGATGTTACGTTTTTCTTCTGTCGACTCCTCTGTGCCGAGAGCTCCAGGATAGCAGTGAACTCCTGGAACTGTAAGAGACAAAAGTCTCTCTAATTACATAAACCAATTTTCTCAGAGTGTGCTTTGAAAGGTTTCTCACTGTCATCAGTGGCAAGTACAAATCTGTGAGCTCCCTCAGACTGGTGCCTTTCAAAAGCTGCCACGCTTCCCCTTCAGACTGCTGCCAGGGACTTACTGACGCGTCGACACTTATTAAACACGGACTTCTGTAACCTACAGCTGGCCAAGTTTGTCCTTAAGCTCTGCCTGGGAGCTCGGCAGGGCTTTTGGTGTCTGGTTGCATGAGCTAGATTTTACTCAAGGTAAATTTTGCTTCCCCAAAAGAATACCGACGATTTCCTTCCATTCAGGTTTTCTAAATTAGACACAGAGGCAAGGATGCGTTATGGTGGGATGGCTTCCATGGAGGCTGGGTGCCATTTTTTGGTAAATATTTGTCAAATTAAATGTTGCATTTCCTTCTGCTAGCTTTTTGTGTCCTCCTTTGGGGTCAAATCCCCAAATACTTGAGCTAACGCTTTTGCTGGCAGGAATGCCTTTGGGAAAAGCTACTGTGATTATTTGCAGGAAGCAAATGTGTCAATTTGCAAGTGTGAAAATTTTCATCAAAAAGCCAGTTCTGCGAGAGTGTTCCATTCAATGTGGGACCAGTAGCAATCCCATCTGACGCTGGTGTCCAGTCCAAACTGAGCAACAAGAATCGGAGTGTACTTTTGAAGAAATAGCTGCTTGAAATGAATCCTGTTGAGAAAATAACTGAGTCTTTTGTAAATCATGAAAGGAAAAGAAGGATAATGCACGGAAGAAATTATTGCCTTTGCTTCACTCTGAGATGTGCCTGTGGCCACTTTGCACTTCCTGATTATAGTTATTTTACACTGCTTTGATGCCCACATATCTCTTCTGGATGCAAACCAGCCATGTCACAGGATGGACAATTGGGTTCAGGATCCACTTAATCGCATCGCAACGATTGCTTTCCCAGACTGTTTTATTACGGCAAATGAGGACTGTCTCCATTGCATGAATTCTTGGAACTTGTCACTTCTAATACACTGTTAATACATCAGTTGCCCAGAGCATGAAGGTGACTGCTGTCTCTGTGGTGGTGCCAGCAAACTGTTCCCATATCTCTCCTTTTTTTCTTCCCTGGACTCATTAACTGAGGGGTAAAAAGTGTTATGGGACAAACACATTACGCTGATAGTTTAATGAGTTTGCTGACTTCTGTTTCATAGTGCAGATGAGTAGATTTAGAGAAGATCATGGGAGGGAAAAGAGGTGCCTGGTGGCTTTAGTGCTTCAGCAGAAGGTACAATTTCTTTCTTCTTTTCAAGGGAAGTTAATCCTACGGCCAGCCAGCTAAATCTGTGGTGAGAAACACCACTGATGATTTCTCTTTATATTTTGATCATCTCCAAAGCTATTCATTCCTGTGCAACTATTTGATCTGTTTCAACTGGGAGTAGCAATCTAAAAGCTGATCTTCAATAAATGGTGGATAAAAGAATGTAGATGCCATTTGTTGGTTGTATTTATGTACCGTAACCTGGGGAGGTGTGCGCGTGTCTCTGTCTGCCACTTGTATTTAGAGCTGGTATGAGATGCTTATGATAGCTGCAGTATCAGAAGTACTGGCACAGCCATATTGTACAATAGCATCTTCTGTCTGGTGCTTCAGGCTGTATCTGTTGGTGTCTCAGCCCTTCCCTTATCTGCTGCTGTTAGTGCGAAGCACTGTGTGCTTTCCAAGTCCTTCACATGCGTGAAGTAAGGCAAAGAGGGAATTACTTTAGAATGACCAGATGGCTGGATTTGGCTAACGTAGCCACAGAATATGGGTCCCTGTTTTCCTGCCAAAGGTTTCTCCAGGATACACTCATTCATGATTTTGGTCTTGGCTACAGAATTTTCCCCATTTCCCTTTGGATTATGACTTTAGCAATTTGCCTATTCCCATCCTGTGGCACTAGACCATAATACACACTATTAGGAAACCTGGTACAAGGTGTGGGCCTGCTGAATATTGTGTGCCGGATCGCGTGCAGAATGCACGCTTGGTACAGAGCCCTTCGTTCCAGATTTAATTTGCTACATCATCTTGACGATGGGGAAGCTGAGCTGGCAAGGCTTAGGATGGGATTCACTGCTGTACCTAGAGCCGTTTTAAAGCCTCTGCACTATCTAAATGCTAGTGCTCAAACCAGCGGTCTGATTGCTGGTCCTTCACAGTTTTTAAGGCAGAAGAGTGTTTTGTGTTGCTGCTGGGGTGCTGGAGCTTTTTACTGGGTGGCACTTGCATCTTGCACTGGCTGCTGTGAGGGCCTGGAGCAGAGAACGTGTGCTGGAGTGGGAGAAGCAGAGGTGGAAGACAGGCAGGGAAAGGAAAGTACGGGCAGCAAAGCCTCCCTTTTCTTCTGATCACTTGGACCAGCAGGAGCTGATCAGCACTGGCATCGTGTTCATCCCCTGGGAAGTTGTTGGCCAGCCTGGGGGCTTTGCTTAGGTTTCTCTTGTGATGCAGCTTTAATTACTTTCCCATAGTGACCCCCACTGCTGCATGCAGCCAAGCAGCGCTGGGCGCTGGAGAGCCTACCGTGCGAGCAGACTCTGCTTTTTGACTGCCGCTGTGACACTTGCTAGAAAGCTCCTGGTACAGAAAACAGTAGCGGCCAAGAAACAAGCCTTATTAGGCAACTGACGGAAGTAAAAATGGTAAATAATATTTTTTTTTAATCAATATTTATCTCAGCATCTGAATGTGAGGTCTGTCAGGTAAATAATTCGCCATAAGTTATTTGATCTTCTTTTACTGGATGGTGCAGAAGCAGGATGTGATTCAGGGATCTCTTGCCCACATCAGCACATGTTGAGTTTTGCCTGCAGGGAATAATGTAGGTAATACACTGGTAAAGCTGGGGAATAATGGGAGTAGGAGGCTTTCACTTGTCCTGCAGGTTATTTTCTACCAGCATTGCCAGCCCTGCCAGTGGTCCCGCTTCATCCTGGAAGTGTGCGTGTTCTCTCTGAGGTGAAGGATCTAACTAAAACCAGCTCTCATGGTGCAGAAAAGCAATGCCAGCCTCTGCAGTGCTGGCAGTGGCTCGTGCTAGTGCAGGGTGGTGCCTGCGCACCCATGCAGTGCGAGCGGCGCTCCCTGCTGCCGCTCCCTGCTGCTTCGAGGGTCCTGCTGCGGGAAACCCTCCCTCTACGGCGGGAGCATCAGGGTTCTCTCTGCAAATACAGCTCTTGCCCACCTGCACCGGTCATTGCATGGGCTGGGGTTGGAGCACGTCGTTGGAGGAGGGTGCATGACAGGTCCCTGTTGTCCAAGGGAAGCTTGACTCCATCCTCAATCTCCGCAGCGTATCCCTAATTCTGCTGGGGTGGGGTCTGACATATGGAAGAAGGGGTTAGCATCTCCTAGTGTCTCTTGCTTCTGGCTTTTGAATCTTTTCCTTTCTGAGGAAAGGTGAGGCTGTAGCATGTTCCTGTCCTTTACTTGTGAGGTCAAACTCAACCAGCACCTTGCTGCCAGCGGACCGTGTCCCTGCAGAGGGAGTACGGAGGGAGCCTGATCCTCTACAGATACACTAGGGGGTCCTGCTTGGTGTTACCCCATGAAATCATCCCCTTGACTCATGTCACCTCCTGGAGAAGGAGATTTTCATGTTGGAGCCAGTAAAGACAATCTTTAAATTGCTGTAAAACAGTTGGACGCCAAAAGTCCAAGACACTTCAAGCCATGCTGTCCCTGCACCGTGAGATACAAAGCAGAGTTCGTTCCGCTTGTCAGGCACGTAGAGACCAGAATTTCTGAGCACAAATCATGCTGGAGTGCTTTGGATAGCTGCTGCTTCTGCGAGTAAACGATACTAAGCCACTAAATTCTTTCAAATATCTATTCAGCATGACATCAGTGCTGGCAGTAGGATGTCTGTGTGTTGTTTCTCCCACCACTGTCTGCTTTTTCACTCTGCTTTTTGCAGTCCAAAAGCCACTAGTGTTGCTGCTGATTAGAATAAAAGAAAATGCAGAGTCCCATCGGAGACTTAGGATCATTTGGGGAGTGGCGGGGGGCAGGAAGAGAAAGAAAACAAAAACCTGAAATATATTCCACTGTTTGTGGGAGATGAAACTAAGATTCCTCTCCAGATTGGGCACTGTGTGAGTGTGGGTTTCTCCCAGTCTCGCACTGGGCCAAGTCCTCCTCACACTGTACAGGGATTTCAGTCCTTGATCTATCTTGGATGGAGAGAGAAATTAAAAAGGCTGGTGACTTCATTAGGTGGAAAAGTGTCCATTTGTGAGAAAGTTTAAACTGCCAAGCTCTTCTGAAAAGGCCCATAGTGAGTGCCAAGGTAACGCTTCCATAAAACGTGACGTTCCAGAATGACGCCTAGCTAAAAAATCAGTGATGATAACAACCATTTCTCTGGGGAAGGATTCAGATTCCTTTCTCGCTTGATGTATATGGTCTCGGTTTCTAGACATCTGTTTACTTAA
Source organism: Psophia crepitans (assembly GCA_013399095.1). Lineage (NCBI taxonomy): Eukaryota > Metazoa > Chordata > Aves > Gruiformes > Psophiidae > Psophia > Psophia crepitans. The sequence goes on along the minus strand of VWZZ01000923.1, from coordinate 515,746 downwards.
TCTATTCTCATTGCTGTAGTAGCACCAACAGCCAAAGCGTTTGATATGTCTCTTGACATCATGCCTTGAAATGGTGATTTGTTCCTCAGGCCTCAAAAGCGGCAGGGCCTGGATGCTTTCCTCATCGCCGTGTCCTGGGGCCAGCCTGTCCTGCTGGCAGTAGAGAGGACTTTATTCCCCGTACTTCTACCCCAGCGCTGCCGGTCGATATCGGAGCCCAACGCAACAGCCCAGCTCTGCGGGAAGGTGGTTCTCAAAGTACTTACAGGGGCTTGACTGATCTTTGACACTGTTGAAGGTTACTCTTCATGTAAATGTGTCTTGCCGAGGAAATAGAGAACAACCCCTTTCCTCTTTCTGGGGGCCACGCTGAAAAAACTTGGGAGTTATTTTACAGGTTGTAAAATTAGGGGTTGATCTACAGCAGCTTTTGAATTGCTGCAATATGCTTCTCTGACTCTGCGTGAGCGTCCACCTCTTAACCCAGTGGTAAATCTTTTTGCTAGCCTCTTGAGGCAGTCTGGTGCAGTTACACACTTCGGTTTGATGAGAAGAGCGAGGGGCCGGGAATTAGTGAGATAAGTGAATGTGTGTGTGGCTGCAAAAAAACCAGCATGCTTTTGAGGGCAGACCCAGCGTTTCTGCTCAGACTGCAGTGCTGAGGAAGAGGGAGGGCAAGGGAAGAGGTGGTGCGTAATTAGACAATGAGCTCTTCGTGTTTTCAAAGTGCTTTGAGGGTGAATGAAAATCTTCAGAGAAATGCGTTTTGCACCCAGCATGGCTAGGAGATACAGCACGTATGTCTGTGGGAGGAGAATAGGCACCGTCAGTCCTGCTGGCTGTTAACGTGCCATTATCTAAGTAGCTTCAGATACAGCGTTGTTATCTAATATTTAATCTTAAAAAGTTTATTTTACAGCTTTCCCACCCACGCGCACCTGCTGTTTCTCCGTAGTTAACTTCTTTAGTTCCTGATATATTGAATGCCGTGGGGATTGTCACAGAAAACGCTAGTAGTTGGTGAGAGGGGGAAAAAATCTGCTCCCTCTGTGTGCTGTCTCCTGCTTTCCCTGTATACGTCTCTGCCAGAACGGGCAGCATTCATTTCACACCCAAGCGAGCTGGGGCTCTGAGAGATGTACCTGTGTGCTACACACCATGGGCAAGGACTCGAGACAGCAGGAGCGCACAGTCCTGTGGGGGCTGGTCCAAAGCCCGCTAAGGTCAGCGGGATGCTCTTCACCGTCTGCAGTGGCCTTTGAACTGGTCCCATATTTATTGTGCTTCAAATAATAATGATTTCCCGTAGGGCCCCGGCACATTGAGCTGCAGAGTTATATCAAGCTCTTTTATTGTGGCTTGGTCCAGCAAGGTACAATTTCCTGTAGGAAAACCACACACCGTACAACGCCAATTATACTGATTTTCTGTTGCTGTCAGGTACTGACTAATGGTATTCAGGTTCCGCTTGTTACGGAGGGTGTGTGCTGTTCCTGTGATATTGGTCTTCAGAACCAGCCACATTTTCTGTAACTCCTGTGCTATCTACAAAATTATGAATCAAATCAAAGGATCAGACACATTGATGCAACGACTCCTGCGTGATGCAGATCTATCCCAGAGCTGTGTGTGGAGACAGCCTGTTAGGTTTAGCCCCAACTGAGAGGCAAGTCCCTCTCAGGATGGAGAAGAGGCATGCGGTGCAGTTACAACACAGGCTGTAGAGGGCATGGACATCAAGGTCACCTGCTTGAGGCTGGGATGAGGTCTCACCTCCAAGCCTCTGGCTGTTAGTAGGCTGAGCTGCTGGGCCACGCTGCATCTGGGCAGTCTTTACGTCCATTTGTATGTTCCCATACGTAGAAGTGTAGCAAAGTGATTGCAAGTGATGCTTTCCCCACCCTATGCATGCAGAGCCGGGCCCTGGTTCCCTGCTTGCTCTGTACCGTGCGTCTGGCTTGGTTTGCCGGTTGTCACACTGCTTCTGACATACTGCTGCTGTTGAGGTTTTTCCAATGTAATGGATGCAGAGAACATAGAAATTCACCGTAGCCCAGTACAGCTTTCTGCTACAGGAATGAAGAAGGACAAATTGTCTCTCCTTGGGAGGGTTTAGGTGCTGTTGTTACTAGGCTCTTCCATTCCCCTGCTTTTGCTAAGCTGGTTTGGCACCTTGCAGTTGGAGATGCTTAGAGGCTGTGGGGGTGGTGCTAAGTAGATGTGATACAGATCTCTGGGAAAGCCTTGGAAAATACCTTGGGTGAAAGTCAGTGCGGGTGGGTCTTGATTGTCTCTCCTGACCCTCTACCCAAAGCATAGACTTGCTCTTTCCAGGACTGAAAGACGGCCCTGTTATTTTTAATGAACCAGAGCATGGAACGTTGACGATCCGCCAGGAGTGTTGACGTTCCTCCAGGTTAGGAGGACTGTGGTGCTTTTGCTCATGTGCACAGCCACATGTGTGCACTGAATGCCGCACTCGTCTGCCTCTGTCACGCACAAAAGGACTATGCAGTCGCTCTTCCAAACCCTTTCACACTGACACGACCGCATACGTGTGCCTACTGATACGCATCCACTCTCCTACGTAGTTATTCTGCTGTCCGCAGCCAATTTTAGGTTCCCCCATCAGTAGGCATCGTGAGTCCCTTCCACCCTCTGCCACGCAGGCTCTGCACAGCCCCGAATGAGAACTACAAATTCACAAGAAGTACATAAATAAATAAACTGGAGACAGAGAAACCTCCACGAGAGTGCTGCCTTGGATGGTGCCAGAACAATCCTGTTCTGCATCCCCCGCCAAACTTCACTCTAAAGAAACATCTGCCATATAACTCAGCTTGCGTATATTTTTCTTTCATTTAAAAGAGCGCCCTTATAAACATCCCTTCAGCTCGGGGGAGACGTGCCAAGGATAACTCAGCGTTGTCCTGCCTCTGTGTGAGCAGCAGCATGCTGAGCAGCGCTCACTTTTCAGTTTGCCTCCCGGGAGGGCAGGCTTTTCCTCGAGCTCACCCAGGTCCTGCAGGGAGGAGATGCTGAATCTCGCAGGGCTGAAGCTGTCTTGCACCATGCCAGGTAGACAGCTTTGGCTCAGCATGGCCTTGGGCAGAGACTCAGGTCTCCCTGGCTTGTACCCCACTGTGACTTACTCCCTTTCCTAACCAGCCTGGCAGATCCTCTCTGTTCTTGAAAGTTATTTTGCTCAGAAATAAAGAAAACATAGAACTGTGTGTTAGTTTATGCTAAAGAGAAGATCCAAGAGGTATGCTGTTGTTTCACGCACTAATCTCAAAGGACTTCAGTAAGGAAAGCAAATCTTGTGAGCTTTTCTGTATCGACAGGGATGCGGTGGTAGTTGTTCAAGGTCTGGACCTGGGATGGGAGCTCACCTTCCTGCAGGAGGGGACATCCTGACACGCCATTCCTCCTGGTCAGACCTAAGCAGTTTGAATATGTGCTTTTCTGGAGGAGTTTGCTAACCCTCAGGAGACACAGCCCTTCTTCATCCCTGCCTGGCAGACTGTTACCCAAAGCTGCAAAAGTCATTTTCTCCATGCACACCATCTTATCTCGCTGTATGGGGAGGTTGGCTCTGGTCTGAGGTTCCCAACTCCTCCCTCAGAGGAGTGCTTCTGCACTTTGCTGAGCTACAGCAGGGAGTAACACGTACAGATGCTTGCAGGCTTGTGTGGAGAAGCCCTGTGAAAAGCAGTTTCTACAGTTTCTAAACCCTTCAGAGCCAATTTTCAGGTGTAGCTTGTAGGCTTGGGTTGGCTATGGGCAGCTGCAGTGGGAGTGAGTGCAGCTCTGGGAAATGCTGTGGCACTTCATTCTCCCAAAGCTGCAAATTCAGCTTGCCTCTTTAAGGAGAAACAACTGCATTTAATTAATACTACTGTCATCTGACATTAGCCTGCTTTCCTTAGCCAAGATGTGCAAAATGATAGCTAATCCATTTAGGCAGCATTTTTACATGTCAGTAATGGATTTACCTGACCAGTTAGAGAAGCTCCAGATATGCCAGTGCAGCTCTTCCATGAGCACATCTCCAGAGATATCCATTATTTTCACAGGAGGGTGGAAAGGCTGCTTTAGTATTCATTGGGGGAGAACAAAAAAAAAACCAAACAAAAAGGATATTTATCTCAATGACTCCGGAGACAGGAGAACAAGGTCTCTCCTGCTGCAGAGACATCTCCTGCTTCCTTGCTCGGGAGCACAGATGATGCGTGCTATCTATGTGTGGGCATCTGATACCACGGCATCAGCTTTGTACAGGATTAAAGCCTCTCTGCAGTAAATACCTTTGCTTTTAACATTAGCAGTTGAAATTTGGTGTATCACAGCTGCTTTTGAAGTCATCGGTCACCTTTGTGGCGCTGCTGTACTGAACACCCACGCAGGCTTTGCAAGAGCTAATCAGTGTCCCGGGGAATTTATATTCTAAATGGATAAGCGGGATAAAGGTTGGGGGAAAGAAAGGGCAAGTTAGTGACGAGGATCTTCAACACAGAAAAATTAATCAGCTGGTCTGGGTTCACATGAAAGTCTACGCTGGAGCCAGTTTAACTAAAATGTCTTTAATTTCAGCCCAGTGTCTTCAGGTCCCTGCTGCTCCTCTCTGTTCTGGGGGGACACGCTGATGTCCTGGTGTGGGGAGGGTACAGGAACCACCTTCTATTCCTGGGAATGGTATTTTGTTGTTCAGGTGTGGGGATATAGGCTGGGCTTTTGCTTTTTCACCACCAAGGTTTTAAGGAGGTTTTTTTCTCAAAGAAAATTGTCTAAAGCAGCTATTTGTGATTCTTGAAACATCCAAGATAATCCTCAAGCCCTCCAAACCCAGGTATCAAAGCCTATGGGCTTCTCTTTTCAGACAAGGATTTTAATAGCCTAGTGTTCCTGCAGAATGGGAGAACTAGAACTTTTTAGGTCTTTGGTGGCTGAGTACCATTCTTCATGCACGTTAAGCTTCTTCCTTTAATCTGGACAGAGAGTCTTACCTTGGGTGGCAGCCCCATGGATGGGATGGGGACTTGGAGCCCTCTCCCAACTGGACACAGGCATGCCCCCTACCTCCCAGCCCAACCTCTCTGAGCCAGGGCAACTATCAAGAGCAACTACAGTGGGGTCTGCATGAACACTGAGTGTCCAAAATCCCATGGCTGCTCCTGCTGCATGGTGCTTTGGTGCCGGTTGTTTTCTCTTAGAGGTTATTTAGGTTTTAGCTCCATCCATTGATCAGGGATAGCATGAAAGCTTCTCTCGTGCTGTGGTGCAGAAGTGTGGCCCCATGAGGTGTTTGCTTCAGGATATGTTCTGTTGCAGGTTGGTCCAAAAGCAGATCTTTTCAGACACAGGTTTCAAATCAAAGAAGAGTTTTTAGGCAGTAGAGAGGAAATCAAGCAGTAGCTTCCAAAGATGTTTTCTTCCTTAATTAGCTAAACTAAACTGTAATCAACCCACCAGCTAGCACAGATTAATGAGGGATTGCTAAGTGGGAAACTGCTTTTACTATTTTTGGTCCATCAAAAAACGCCGAGGGACACGATGATGTTTTAATGAAGCCAGATGGCCAAAGCGGCTGTATTGAAATCCAGCCATGAAGAAGCCTGGAACAGCACAGGAAGGTTCAGCAGAGGGTGCCCTCAAAGAGGGGAAACATACCATTTTCTGATGCTTCAAAGACTGGAGAGCTTTGGAAATTCCACCTTTTGTTATCTTGTTTTGCAATGTTTCTGGTGTGATTTGGGGTAGACCTCACGTTTGAGTACTGCAAGCCCTAGTAAATGGAGTACTGTATCGTTCATGAGATCGTTTGCTGTCCTGATGGTTATTAGTGCGGACAAATGAAATTCGTGTTCAGTGGAGTCAAAGGGTCAAAAATGCTTTGATTTTTGTTTTTTTAAAAGCCTAAGTTGATACTACTGCATTGATTCCAGTGAAAATCGACTTATTCGTATTGCTTAGAGACTTGGCACCGTGGGTTTTCCTCGGTAAACACAGTTTGTACAGAATAAGAGATTTATAGTCGCAGTTGAAAAGAGGATAGGCAGATGTTGTACAAAGTTAAAAATGTCTGTACTGTAATACACATCCTGCGAGGGCCGCTGGGTCGGGGGCTGCTGGACATGGACTCATGGCACGCTGGTTGTCCTCGGTGCTGAGCTTTCTCTAGTCTCTGTTCTGGACACAGAACAGAAATTCGCCTCCAAAGATATCTCAGGGTACCAGTGACTCACCAACTCACATAGACATTTTGGATGCAACAATTCTGTTTGTAAAATGCTTGCAGTTAATGAATTAATTATGTTACACTCTCCTTTGAGCAATAAACTATAAACTAAACAAGTATATCAGCAGGAGGCTGGCTGGGTGTGTTTCCCTTAGCATCCTGGATAAACACAAATGCAGGAAAAGCTGGAGCGCACCGTTGCTGCCCACGTGTGCTCAGATTTGTGCACCAGATTCAATAACTGAAAGCCATCAAGATTTCTTGGAAAAGGAAACCTTGGAAAGAATGTTGCTACTTTGATTCCCAAAGCATGTGGGTACCTGCTGCAACTGTGCTATGGGTGAAACCTCCCTCTTTTCTGGGGGGGGCATAGCAATTCAGATTTCTAAATGCTGACCGTAATATTTGATCCTCATGTCCATAGTGCTCAAAAAGCTACCTTGCTGAAGCTCGTACGTCATTACTGGTATTTGCCTTTCTTTCCCACAAGGATTAATTTGTTTTGAGGATCTGTCCATTGGTGGGTGCAGCACTTGTGCTGCCTTTGGCACATGTGAAAAAAACAGGAGTTGGATGTTTTGTGGCTGGAACTGCAGTTGGTGACAATGAATTAACTCTGTTACGGAAGTTACGGGATGTGTGTGTGAAATAGTGGAGCACAAGTCTGATGAGGAGCAGCTGAGGGAACTGGGCTTGTTTGGTCTGGAGAAGAGGAGGCTCAAGGCAGACCTTATTGCCCTCTACAACTACCTGAAAGGGAGTTGTGGTGAGCTGGGGGTTGGCCTCTTCTCACAGATAACTAGTGACAGGACAAGGGGGAACGGCTGCAAGTTGCGCCAGGGGAGGTTCAGGTTGGAGATGAGGAGAAATTTCTTCTCGGAAAGGGTGGTCGGGCATTGGAACGGGTTGCCCAGGGAGGTGGTGGAGTCACCGTCCCTGGGGGTGTTTAAGGAAAGGCTGTATGTGGTACTTAGGGACATGGTTTAGTGGGGAATGTGTGTGGGGGGAACGGTTGGACTAGATGATCCCTGAGGTCTCTTCCAACCTTAATGATTCTATGATCTATGAAATAGGTGATGCCAGAATCGGCTCGGATGGTAGTTACAGTCAGAGCTGCTTGACAAATCCCCTCCTGTCTGGTCCTGTGTCAGTGAGTATTTTACTGTATCATTGAGGCAGGTTCTCTCACTGATTTTTTTTTTTTTTAATATTTGTTATTGCTGTGTTATTTTATCATCTTCCTAGACAGCACTAAACTAGTAACAGCAGCTGCTTGACATGTAATTAAATCTAATGACAGGTAAAATTATGCATGCTTGAGTGTTTTGGTCTTTGAAATAAAATTTGTAACATTTACAATTTCTCTTGTGGCAAACACATGAGCGCTCCTTGCAGACAGATGGCTTTCCAGGTGACAAACGTCTGGGAAGACAGGCTTTCGCAGTGAGCCTTCGGTGCGCGTATAAAACTGGCTTTTTTGACTGGTGGACTCCTTGATCTCCAATTATGTTGATGGGGTGTTTGTTCCTGAACAAGTAGAATAAAGATGAGCTAAACTTTCTCTTAAAATGTTTACAGCAGCTACTACATTTGGCCAACTGCTGCAGTTTGGCTTTAAAGCTGCCTGGGGAGACTTGCGGGAGTCACACACACGTTTTGGGTTCATGTGCTTCGCCCTGTAGCATCCAGACCTGTAGCATCTTCAGCTGATAGCTGCTCGATCCTTCACTGCATACACTAAGTGAAGTAGCTTTGACCATAGCATGTGACCGTCTGATGTGGTGAGAAACTGAGGAAAATCTCTCAATTTTAAAGCAGAAATGACTGATTATTGGATATGTAAAACTAAGAGTATTTTTCCTCATATGTGTGTGTTTGATAATATCAGCAATGGATTTATCTGCTGCTTGGCACTCGCTCGACAACGTGAGATTTGTTTTCTGTAGTGTTTGCTGATAGCTTTCAGTTTTACTACACTGAAAAACTGGGAATCGGCAACAAATTGCCTGCTTTTGCTCTGCCTCTCCTTTTCCAGCCCGCTTTCAAATATGCCTCTATATTCTTGCAGTGTAATTTGTTGTCTGCTGTTAACGCTGCCTCCTTGATTGTCTTAATTTCACCACGTTTCTGATGTGCCTAAATCAGTACCCTTAACTGCTGATTAGTTGTACCAGGGCGTAAGCAGGACTTACAGTTGAGACATTGAACTTGGAGATGCAGAGGTGATCAGAATAATTTAGAACTGACACTTTTCTCCAGGATATGACAGCTCATGCAATAAATAGATGGCATGGATCCCCAGGCAGAGCTGGCCCGGATCCAGCTCTGCACAGGACAACATTCAGCGTGCCTGGGTTCACTTTAAAGCAAAGCTGGGCAAAGATGAGAGGGGGTCTGATACTTTTCTCCCAAAGGATTCTCCAATCTTACACTGCAGACAGCTGGCGTTTGATTTGGAGAAGGAGTACTAGCTGAGGGAAGGTCTCAGGATTTGATCATGCATTTTGAAAAGAAGAAGAGGAAAAAAAAAAAGTCAGTCTGAGCATGCGTTGCTGCGGCAGCTGCTCTGGGTGCTGCGTGGGGGGAGGCTCAGGCACGGCTGGGGCAGACGATTTCAGTGGTGTGGCAGTCACAGCAGATGGAAGTGGAACAGCACTGGCAAGAGGAATGGTTTTTTCCAGGCGGTTCTGCCAAGGTGTGGATTTGCTTTCTGAGATTTGTTCAGCCATTGGCCTCTTCTTCCAATGCCCTCAAGCAAACACTGAAATGAGAAGTTTCTGAGCAAGCACCCCAGAGAAATGAAAGGAGATGACCCTTGACCTGGAAATCCCACCCCTCACAACCTGGCCCCAGACCGAACTAGTGACCGTAGAGCTGAAGAGCTAACCCAGCAATCCTTGCCCATCTTGCAGCGATAAGTGAAACAAAACCCAAAACTGTGCATCTTGATTTATTGCCCCCATCCTCTTCTGGGAGCGTGCATTGAGCGTTTTCTGTCTGGTCAGGGGTAGGCTGAAGAATTGCTGCTCTGGTTATCTCCAAGGGCGCAAGGTGGGACACCTGCACAGGTTAAGAGGGTGGCCCAAGGCAGCCTCATCTTCTGCCCTTGCAATTGCCAGGCTGCAGGAACAAGGCAGGGACTCGGACCAGACGTGAGCTGTTGAGCAGCTTAAATCAGGCTCCATCAGTGGGTGAGGAGGAAGGTTTGTGCCTACGACTGCTGCGACTCTGCGAGTGGGAATTGGGCAGAAGGTGTGTGCTGCACCGCTCCCACCATGGGTGCCCACCCCATCCAGGCAGGTTTTGCACGGAGGGGTGCACAGCGCGGTGAGCAGCTGCTCTCTGCTTTGCTACTTGAACTGTGGGACCTTTTGTAAGAGTCCTGTGGTTTGAACAAAACGGTCAGAGGATGTTTAAAGTTAAGTGAAGGGAAACTGATGAATAAAACTTCACCTAGAAGTGAGAAATTGTGTTGTTTTGCCTCCTAAAGGTAGAAATGAGACAATTCAGTATTTGGGAAAAGTTTAAAAAAAAAAAAAAAAAAAAAAAATTTCCAAAAGGATT
>VWZZ01000923.1:473268-505924 GCA_013399095.1 Psophia crepitans | reverse complement strand
TTCAGTATTTGGGAAAAATTTAAAAAAAAAAAAAAAAAATTTCCAGAAGGATTCTTAAATTTCTGGGTGGATTTGCAGATAGTTTGGGTAAACACAAACGTCATCCTTTTCTGGAAAAGGCACTGTCCAACTGAAGACATTGCCTGGCCCCAGCTGTAGCTTGCTGCCTGTTTCAGCCACCAGAGTGGGTACCTGGACTTTCTTAGCTGGTAGGAGTGCTGCAGGGTCCAGCATCTCTGTCCTGGCCCTTTTTGGACACCCTGCCAGGGTATATTTACAGTTGTAGTTTCTTTGGGTCTTGAGGATTGCTAAATGCTCCCTGGCTTAAATTAGTAAAAAAAATTGAGTTTTGACTTCTGCTAGCTGTAGTTCAGCTGGTGGAATCCAGTCTGCAGGGCACCGAATGCTTGGAGATGGGGGGATTTAAGACTCTAGGATAATGAAGGTCTCCAGAGGAAAAACACTGTGTAAATAGGGTGCGGGTGTAGGGGTATGGTCTGTGGTGTGTAGTCACACGGACAGGTGTACACACACATCCGTTTCACACTGATTTCAAAATTTTGTTTATGCAAAAATCAACTGTTGGATTTTTGACTGGTGATGGGTTTCTGCAAGGAGGAATAAATAGAGCGCAATAATTATTTTATAGCTATTGTTAACGAAGCAATTAATGTATGTCTTGGAGGAGGCTGTTCCTTCTTCGGACTTCATTAACTGCTCAAACCCCCCACCCCCAGTTATAGTCAGCGGTTCTTGTGGTTGAGTTGCTGTTTGGTTTCAGGAACAGGGCAGCTGTCTAATTTTTGGTATCTGAGTGGGGCTGATGTCCCATATAGTTAGCTGAGGATGCAGAGCTGAGGGACATGCTGCCTGTAAACTCCTCAGTGCCTTGTTTTTAACCTGACTTGGAGAAATATTCCCTTATCGTTGCCTGTATTGAGTAGTGATGGATGCGAGTGTTTGAAGGAGCAAAAAAAAGCCAGCCTGGGGTGGAAAATGAAAGGCTTGAATGAAATATCTCATCATTCAAAGGTGACCCAGTATTGATGAAAACTTGCTGGTGTTGTCTTTTCTCCTGGATTTGTTGTGCTGATTTACAAACACACTTGCAAAACCCTGCTGAGAGCGCAGCACAAGCTTCAAATGAGAAACGAAATCGTGCAGCCCAGGGCTGAGGCTATGCCTTCTCCTGGGGAGCAAGGGAGCCTCTGCACTCTGCATTGAGCCCAGCTCACCTCCAAGGGCACGGCAGGACCTCTGGCATGGCCACGCTCCCACAGCACGTTCCTCATGCTGCTTTTCAGGGTGTTTGTTGTACCTACAGAAGCATGGCAGGCTTTTTGCAAATATTTTCTGAGATGCTTTGGTTGTGGTGGGCTTGGAGAAGTTAATCAGAGCAGTACTACTGGGGACAGAGGGGTTTGACTGATCAACTCTGGAGATAAATCTATTCCTGTGCCTTTCAGTAACTCTTCTGCACTGTCTTCATGGATGTGCAAAGCCTGGATGAGCTGAGGCTTGCAAATCGCCCTCTCATTTTGACTGCTGTATTTTAGAAAAGATGGACTGTGCTTTCTAAAGGCTCAACCTGCAGTAGCTTTCCTTCACAACGATGGGAACCGCTCGTGCTGAGCTTGTCTTGAGCTTGTCTGGCTATTTCTGAGCAAGGCAAAGTTAGTGCAAATTCCAAAAAAAAGGTAAAATTTTACATTCTGATCCATGATAAACACTGACTGTGTAAGTGGAAAATGAATTCATTAATAAAGCAAGCCTCTTCACCTCCATGCCTCAGCTCCCTCTTCCTTAAGGAGGAGTGAATGATGCTTTCCTGTCTCTAATGGGCTTTGATTAGCGTGGCTCCAGCCTGAGGAGGTTCTGCAAACTTGCAGTACTGCACTGCAAGTAGGGTGCCGGTAAGGCGCCCTGACCCGCAGGACCACTGCAGATGGTGGGCACGAAGGAGGTTGAGAACACAAAGTGAGGCCCTTCCAGTTTCTGCAACAGTTCAAAGTTAAAACTGCATGCATGAGAGTCTCCTTTCATGACATGCAATATTCCTCACACATAACAAACTTTAAGCCCATGCATGAAAGAAGCAATTTCTTTTCCAAGCGTATCACCCAGAGAGGCTGAAAGCACGGCTTTCGCTGTCCCCATGAGCAATGATCGTTTAAATGCCTTGAAGGGGAATAGATGGTTAAAACCTGAATTCAGTTTCTGGGTTCACTGTCAAATGGCATATCACACTGCGGTTCTGAGTTTACTCCTAAGCATTAATTTGCCTCTAATTCTGTAACTTGGTTAGAGCTGTGCTGGCATTGCATCGTTGTATCGTTGCTAATGAGGTAATGGGGCTAATGCAAGCAGAGGACTCCTGTACGGATGTTGGCAGCATCCCAGAGAAGGTACTTTTAGACTCATTGGAGAAGTGCCAAACATCATGAAAGATATATTTATACTAATGATGTTCTATCATCAGTGAAATCCAGAACAGGCAAAGTGTTCTTGGTGTAGGCAGGACTAATTCACTTTTTGTAGCAGTAAAGCCAAACCACCTCCTGTGAACAGAACAATTGATCTTACTAATAGGAAAATTTTTCTTTTACAATTGAGAATATTAGGGTCTTCAGATAGCATAGCTTTGCCCATTGGAGATCTCATCTCCTTCCCCCCCCCGCCCGGTCCTTTGCCCCTGGACTTGGTGATGTAGGTCTCGTCCATCAGGCTGGATGTTGCAGTTTGTTAGAGGATGCCCTGAGAATAACAACATCAGAGTTTCCCAGTTCCTCCTTGGAGGAGTGCAGTGGGCAGATAAACCTGTCCAGGACAGATGGTGCTCCCTCATATTGGTACTCATGTGTTTGGGGTCAGTGCATTAGGGCACGCTGAGTGTTCCCTGGCAGCAGCACTGTCTTGGGAAGCTTGTCTTGCTAACACAAACTGTGGTGTAACTCCACTGCAGATACTTGTGCGAATGGATAATCAAGCCCAGTGCATAGACACGAGTGTGGAATAAATGTGAATACGACCAGAACCAGGACAAACACCCCTGGATATGCCTCATCCAGGTTGCCTAGTCCTACCCCAAATTGAAACTGGATTGCACGTCACAAACATCAGCTGCTTTGTCTTTATTTCATTGTTTTAGTTCCTCATACAACTACAAATTTAGCATTACTGCTAAAGAAAAGAGAGAGCGAACTACAGCCATTCACGGGATAACATAATTTTAAACTCTGTGAGACAGCTGATACGATTAAAAAACACGGCCCTGTTATAGGCTTTCATTATTGATGGCTACTGGAGGAGATGTGCACTATAAAATATAAAGACAGAAAGCAAAAGGTTATTTAGATAGATGTTCAGCTGAATGTTGCTAGCATCAAATCAGGGACAGTGAAGGAAACAAGAACAGACATACGGCACAGCCTCTGGACGACGTGTGTGCACGTTATGGATCTGCTAAGGCTTTGCCTTTACAGTGTACACTTTAAATCAAAGCAACAGTGAAGTCAATATTGATCGTTCTTGGAGATACATTTTACCTTCAGGCACTGCTGTTTCCCAAAGGAGCGTGAGCAAGAACGTATGTCTCTGTGCAGTGCTGACTGCTCGTGGACAGGGATCTCCCTGAAATCCTCTGAAACCGATTCCTCCTTTGGAAGTACCCACTGCTGCTGCTCAGGGTCCGCTGCCTGTTCTTCAGGTACTCCCTGTAGTTTTTGGTGAGCAGGGTGTAGAGGAAAGGGTTGATGCAGCTGTTGCTATAGGTCAGACAGGTTGTCAGATAATTAATGTTCTTCATCACCTTGGGAGACAAAGGGAAGGATTCATAATACTGGAAGAGGAGCTGCCATATCCAGAAAGGCAAGAAGCAAGCCCAGAACACCAGCACTATTGTGAAGATTAAATAGAGCACCTTTTGATTCGGCAGCCGCTTGGTCTGCTTGAAGGATGCTGTTTGTGACACCCAGTAAATCTTAGCTAATCGGATGTAAAGGTAGCCAATGATTACTCCTGGGCCCACGATGCTGGTACCAAAAAGGATGGTGAGATAGACTTTGTAGGACAGCTTGCTCCAAGTGGGCAGGCAGATGCTTTTGTTGTCCCTTTGCACCAGCTGGATCATGATGAGCATTGGGAGAGTGAGCAGCAGTGATACCAGCCAGATGACAACAGCAATGGCCTTTCGGTAACTCTTGGACCTCTTCACCGTGTCCAGGGGCTTCAGCACAGCAAAGTAGCGCTCCGTGCTCATGACTGTAAGGGTGAAAATGCTGGCGTGCATAGTGAGGAAGTCCAAACTGAACAGGATGCGACAGCCAATGTCCCCAAAGTACCATTTCTGAATGAAGTAGGTCCCAACAATGAAGGGGATGGTGAGAAGGTAGAGCAGGTCCGCCAGCGCAAGGTTGATGATGTAAATATACATGGAGGCAGATGATCGCAAGTAATGGCACATCACCAGCAAGGTGTAGACGTTGCCTGTCACCCCAATCACACACATGAGGGAGAGGATTGTCCCGATGGTGCAGATGGCGATCATGTCCTCCATGGAACCGGTGGCTGGCACGCTGTCTTCGGTGGCATTGGCCGAGGCATTGGGTCTGATTCTGAACAGGCTGCCCTCACTTGTGTCTGTCACCATGTAGGGGGTTGCAGAAAAGTGGCTCTCCAGCTCATCAGTTAGGGACATCCTCCTGACCTTTTAATGCCAGAGGCTTTGTTCATGCCACAGCGGTCTGGAGATCTGTTCTTTCTGCTCTGAGAAATGCGACTGCTGGGAGACAGTGAACCATTTACTTAACGGGGCCTCATCCAAGGAAGATCTGCATTCTCCACTAGAGGAAAGACATCAGAAACAAACATGTTAGAAATCTTCTAGAGCAACACAAGTTATCATTTAGGAGTTACCTGTTCCTGAGTACGTATCTGCACTGTCTGCATGTACTGAAGGTCGTCTTCACTGAGGCTGCTCATGTGTAAGGTTCATGCTATCACTACAGGAGCACAGCTTTGAGGAATGGCATGTCTTAGTGTGTCCATGGAAAAGAGACAAAAGAGATTGTGTGGATCATTGGAACTGCTTGCTGCAATCCTTAGTTTGGGGTTGGGGGAAAAATTGTCCTTCCTAAATTCATAACTTGCAGACCTATCAGAATGATTGCTTAAACCTCTTTGCTAAAGTCTTAATTCTGAAGGAGTAAAAGACCCCCAAAAAGGGAAAACAAACTTTGGATTTACCATTCGCAGCCAAATTGTTTATTTTGTGTAAGTAATACACTCAAAGTCCTGTCCAGCATTTCTGCAGTGTTCTCACAGAGCAGCTTCCCTTGAATGAGAAGCTCCTGCAGTTTCAAATTGTATCTGACGGAGTTAAAAAAAGCATTTTATATCTGTAGAGCAAGGTGTAAGCTTCACTGTGGGTCTTATATGTCTGTAAACGCAAGGGTTTTTTTTTCATGCTCTCTGTGAAGTGTGATCCCACAGATTTTCATGTGCCCATGCACAGATGCATTTCAGACAGACCTGCCTGTGAACCTGTCTAAACAGCCCTATGCGGCGAGGTGCGAGATTGCTCTGCGGTGTGTTAGGCTGGCAGTCACTCTATACATGGGAGCTTTTGGTTAGCTCAAGCTCAGCGCTGTGCAAATCATGGCTGTGTTGCTTTGAATTTATACTGGCTCTGGGTGTAGGCAAAGGGAGATCAAACCTACCTGAGCGAAACACCAAAGAAGTAGCTAAAATGCCCGAATTTTAAGGCATGCCAAAAGTCTGTGCCAACCTAAAGGTCACACAGAAGTGCGTTTGCACTATATGTTTTATGGAGCTCAGATTGCTCTTTGTTTGGAAAAAGCTGTGAGAAGGGGTGCTGGACCACCTTGTCCCTGCAGGGATCAGCCAGCCAAGACTTCCCTCTGCCTTGTTCTGCTGGGCAGGCTGGGTTGGTTTTATCCCGGGAATTTGCTGAGTTTCGCAGCTTTTCCCAGTGAGTTTGGTGTCCCTTTGCCTCTTCACCAGCTCTAACTCCTTTGCCTTTTTCCTCCCATTAGCTCCTAGGATTACAGCACCAGGCCCTCCTTCATCTGACCTCATGTCAAAAACCCTGACAGTGACCTCTGTAGCCCCTGAGGATGGCCAGTGTTCATCTTCTTCATGACTTGCTCTCATCGCCTCTTCTTCCCATTACCATCTGCTGCAGGTGATGGGTGCTATGGACGTGTCATGCAGAAATGCTGTATAAAAGGGGGCAATCCAGTACAGAGGGAAATTTTCCCATCACTTAACAATTGGGATAGAGGTGCCAGGAAAAAAAAAAAAGAGAAAAAACCACAATACACAGAGTCCATCTCCCGCCGAGTTCACTTGAGTACAGACATCTGAGAAGGAGAGATGAAGTGTGGATCTGCAGTGGTCACTGCTCCTACAGGACATCACTCCTCGTAGCTGGTCTCCAGCAGCTTCACCAGCATCTCAGCTTTCTTGGACCCTGCAAACCCAAATCTGCCTCCTCCCTCCCCTGCTGTGCTGTGCGGTCCCCTCCAGCTTGGCTTTGGGCATGTGTAGCCAGCCTGTCCACGCACCGACTTTCTCCCTCATCATCCACTTTATCGATGTTCACGAACAAGCTGTGCTGGCAGCAAAAGCTTCACGCGTGAAGGGAGACACGGATGCTCGGGAAGCTCTGCTGGCTCCTCCGCCACACGATCGCTGGCACACTTGATCGGTAATGAATGGCTCTGCGTGGGATGCTCCAGCTAAGCCTGAAGCTGGTCACACATGCAGCTATCAAACTCAGTTGGATTTGTGATAGCTCATTTTCAGGAGCATGTTTCCACAGTCCAGGCGCTGTCTTCTTGTAGCTGCCTCACTTTGTGTTCTGGGCACTTGTAGCAGATCTGTGCCGTGTCCGTGCCCGTCTGTGTGGTTGCCTGGTGTGACAGTTCCTGCCGGAGAGAGCTCAGCACACAGCGTCTCCCCGCTCTCTGCTTCTTCCCCTGAACCTGCGTTTTGCTTCATTCATAAAATTACTACAGCACTAATTCAATTCAGACACTTTGCCTGTCTCCAGACAGAGCCCACAGCTAGGCAAGTCCTGACTCCCAGAGGAGGAAAATTAAGCAAACTGGGGAAACCTTGCATTGTTTTAAAGTTACTGTCATTGCTGCACTCGTACATAGATGCACACCCTCACGCACATGCACAAACACACACAACAGAGAGCTTGTTATTCCAAGCAGCAATTCAAGCATCTTACGGTCTAAGCAATTTTCTCAGCCGATCCTGCCTTTGCCTCTACATTATCATCACAGTACCATGCACATTCCAGCAGCTACAAAGATCAATTAATTCCTCCTGCTCAAACCTTGCTTTTAAATCCAGCAGATGAAGTTTCCTACAAGAAATAAAATAAAAATTAATCTTGTACTATTAAAGTTGAAACTTAGGAAAAAAGGGAAAAAAAGAAGAGAATCCTTCTTCATGGGCAGACAGTGAGAGATCCCCGTGCTCCGTCGCATCTGGAAAGGCAGCAGCAGGAAGGGAGCGTGCTACCTAGCCAAGTATGTTTGAAATCTGTGCGCTCTTAATACTCTCATTCTCCTCCCTTCACTCTCGCCTGCTATTTCTGTTACTCAGTGACGTGAGGCATAGCGTGGTTTAGGCTGCAGCCAGCGAAGAGCCTTTTTAAAGCAGCAGCATTTCGATAGCCATGCCTTGTTCAGCTGGCTCCCCCCTGCCTGGCCGTGAGCCAGCCAGGGATGCAAGATGTCAAGGCTGTTTTCATCCCAGGACCAGTGTACAAAAAGCCCTCCCTCCCCTCCTTACATCGCACTGAAGAGCTCTAATAC
The DNA here is from genome assembly GCA_013399095.1 of Psophia crepitans. Taxonomy (NCBI): domain Eukaryota; kingdom Metazoa; phylum Chordata; class Aves; order Gruiformes; family Psophiidae; genus Psophia; species Psophia crepitans. The sequence goes on along the minus strand of VWZZ01000923.1, from coordinate 498,074 downwards.
CTACTGTCGCCCGAGCTAACCGTTGTGTCAGAGGAGAGCGGTCGGGCCAGGGAGAGTTAAATTCCTGCGGGAGGGTCGGCTGCCCGGGGAAACGGCAGAGCTGCTCGATTTTGAGATCAATTCCAAAGTGAAGCCAAAGTTTATTTGGGTTGGACAGCATATTAACAGACGAATCTGTGTGGTGGTATCACGCACCACAGCATCTGAGATATTTCAGCCTGGTGGTAACAAAATGTTATCCAGGTTGTTTGGGGTTCGGCTGGTTGCCTTTCCCCAGCAAGGAGGGTAAAGACAGAGCGAGATCAACCAGGCCCCTAGAAAAAAAAAAGTGAGGAATGGGCTGGCACTGAGAAATGCTGCAGCTGAACTCAGGATTATTTTGTTAGCAGCTGAATATTGCACTGGTTGCTTGCACACAGTGGGATTCTCTTCCTTCAAGTTCCCTGCTTCAGCTCTGTGGACCACAGTGAATTGTTTCGGATTGATGCCAGAGGGAAGCAAGGAGCACCCGCTTCTATTCTATTCTCCCGGGGTGTCTCCTGCTGGACGTGGCTGTGTGGGAGACATCTGCTAGACCCGTTGCTTGCTTCTCCAGTTTGCATTCGGGCAGCCACCAGAATTAGGTGATGCTTCATGGCGTGGGGTCCTGGAGGCAGGAGCACCTGGCACACCGGCTGGCCCCGGCTCGTCCGTCCTACATTGCTGTTACTAACCCAGAGCTGTTTCCTCCTCGAAGTCCTTCCCTGGATACTTGTACCGTTTCTTCCTCGTTCTCAGCCTTTCACTCTCTGCCAGCCACGTGCTTTCACACGCATCTTGTGTCTCAGGTCTCGTCTTCCTGCAGCGTGAAGCCAATTTTGCTCAAGCCGCACAGGGTGACCGTGGCAGCGCCTGCAGAGCTGGACGAGCACCGGCTGTGGCTGTCCCTGCAGCGGGGCAGCCGCTGCGCAACCGGGGCCCCTCTGACGTGCAGGCTGTTGGGTGCGGTGAGGATTCGGTTGGCAAATCCTCATGTGGAGGCTTGATTTTTGCAATGAAAATAGGTTTTACATTAGCGGCTCTAACGAGGGCTGGCTGAGCAATGAAACCTCAGCCCAAACACCCTCAAACGTATGACTGTTTTGTTTTAAAGATGTGCTCTAAATCTGCATCTTGTGGCTGTCCCCTAGAAATCTTTGGAAAAGTATGAGCTGGAAGCTGCTTCTCACGGTGCTGCCTGGGTGAGAGGGAGCTGCCCATCGACTGCAGAGCCCCAGGGAGCAGGAGCGGTCCCTTCGTGAGCACCGATGGTGAAGCTGTTGGCAAAGCGCTTTATCTGTGCGTGGCCCAGTGGGAGCGAGAAGGTTGTTCACGTGGCAGTCTCTTTGTCACATACAGAGCAGGGACAACCCGCTGGTGTTCTCGAATCCCCTTGCTACTGTCTGCGTGCAGCCCAAAGGGCACATGGGCACAAGCCCTGTGTGAATGCAGCGATGCTGACGGGGGAGGTGGAGGTCTCTGCTGGGCATGGCTCAGCCATGCTGCTTCCATCTCAGCGTGTGGTAGGTGTGTGCAGGTCTCACCCCAGGTACCTACGCTGGAACTGTCACACTCGTGTCGCTCTGTCAATGAGGTGCCAGTTGGGTTAGTGCTGACCCCATGCAAGGGAAAGCAAGAGGGAATGGGATGGGGGAAGATTTCTGACCAGCCCATCAGTTTCCCAGACCTGTTGGTCCCAACCTGATGCTTCCTTTTTTGGTGTTTAAACCTTTTGAAAAATGTTATAGCAGTGTGTTTGTTTATCAGGAAATCTGAGTGCCCACGGGGCTGCCATCAGGGGAAGCTGGACTCCCATACGGTCTGTGTCCTGCTGGAGTCGTTAAAGGAGGTGTCTGCAGAGGCGTTTGAGAGCAGCGTGGGCAGTGTCAGGTTCACAGCCCTGGCTCAGAGGGTCGTTTGTGGTTGTAGTTCTGCTGTTTCTGTTGCCCGTATTTTTCTCTGCAGTGAAACGGAGATCGCTGAGCTCACTTATCTCCCGGTGCCCTGAGTTTCAGGGTTTTTCACATGTGTCAGATGCTATTAGAGCTAAAGACAGGAGTTCCAGCCTGCATGATTTGTAACAAGACTAGGAACTGCGCAGTCAATAAGGTAGGAGTCCTCTGAGATATGAAACAGGTCTGTTTAATCATTCAAACAACAGTCACTGCTACAGGGCTTGAGTTCTGCATAGGGGCCTTCTGAAGTTGCTGCAAAGGTAATAACCATTATTATGCTATTAAATACAGGGCGGAGAAGACGACTTCTCCACTTTGATGTAAGGACTTCTGCCAGTGCTGTGTGAATGTGACTGTGTTTGGTTACCGATTCAAACCTCAGCCGAACCAGTCAAATTTCTTGTGACTTTTGAGCTCAGCTGTGCACCCTGCCAGCTCTGCACCCCACTGGCTGTACACCCTACCGACTGCCCGCTGCCTCCCCCCATCTGTGCAGGGCACCTTTGGCATGTTCCAGTGTTGCTGGGGCACTTTTGAGACCCGGTTCGCCAGCAGCCATGGGCTCCCTTCTGCTCTGAGCTGGAAGTGTAAGTTTGTCTATGTATCACATTTTAGAAATGCAATAAAGTGCTGCTCCCCTGTGTAGGAAAGAGTGTGTGTACAAATGCATTCAAAATTGATAAATGAAAAGAATCTCATGAACACATCTGCATTCCTGGCCTGGGTCAGGTCGAGAGGCATGTGCACGCTCAGGATAAGATGTGGTTCCCAGTTGCCTGGCTTAGCTTACTCATCTCCATGCAGGACCTCGTTTAACACCCAGAAGTAGTCATGATATAGCATACAACCTGTCTCTGCTGCAGATGTTATCACGGTCACACAGAAATTCCAATCAGCTTATGGGAAGCTGCCCTAACTTTGGGATCGGCACAAAGAAGTCCAAGCGTTTGCAGCATCGTGCTGAGCCTGGGTCCCCCCAGAGCCACGCTGACACCCGGGAACACAGGCAATGTCAGCAGCTCCCGCAAAGGAGCATCGGTGAAGTGGTCGTGACTTGTGCAGTCCCCTGGTCACCTCTTGTTCCTAGGAAAGTTGCATTTAAATCCCTCTGTTCCAGCACTCATGGTCTTGGATGCACGCAAAAATATGATAGTGAAATCCCCAGCTGGTCCCCAACTGCTTTTTTCACTCTTCCTGTTATCTGTCCCCGCCAGCGAAAGAGCCACCCAAACTCGGCCAACGCGTTTTGAGACTTCACCAAGCTTTTCTGGCATTTTTGTCTCTTTTCTTCCTGTTTTGTTTGGGTTTTTTTGCAATATGAAACTCCAGTTGTCCTTTCTGAGTTGGTGTGGCTTTGTTCCTGGCTGCTTTGTGGGAAAGTGAGACTCTGGGGGCTGAAATCACCAGCTTGTTTTCCACTATCCAAGATCCCTTACACAGATACCAGGTTTATAGTTCCTCTGCTCATGAAGGATATTCACCCCTCGCTGGGCTCTCTACCAGCCCAGGAGGATTTGTGTGTTACTACCAGCTTTTCCCATGCACAGGATAAATGGCATGGACAATTTGAGGAGGGGTGCTGACGGAGGACTGAGGTGCAGTCCTGGGTTGTTAGCTACCGTGTCAGTGGTGTTTCTGGCCCAAATAGTGTCACTCTCCAGGGCAGGGGAAACAACCCAGCTGTTCCCCGCTGCTGCCCTGGAGTTTGGGTGGGAAAGGGCAGAGGACTCAAGCTCTGAGTTCCTGGGATTTGCAGTTAAAATATGCCCTAGTTCCAGTCCTGACGCATGGTGAAAGCTGGTCCTGAGTGGGTGGAAGGATCAAAAGGGGTCAGAGCATGCCCCAGCTTTCCTCTTGGGACTGCTCTTATGTTTCTAATGAACTATTGCTTCTCTCTCCTGTATTCCTCCTTGCTATTACAGGGATCCCTTCAAGATCATGTAGATCACCTCTGTTCTTACACAGGTCACAATTTTTGGGCTCCTATGAGGTCCAACGCTTGCTATACAGTACTGGGAGGTGCTCTGTGGTCCCTTGGCAGTGTGGTGGGGCACAGTGGGCTAAACTGCTCTCCCAGACTGATGTGATCAGGGGCTGGTTTTCACAATGTGGGTTTTCCCTTCCAGGCTTAGGTCCAGGAAGGGGTGTGTGATGGGGACGCATTTCATCAGGGACTGGAGTGAGCGGGGTCACTTTGTGTGGTGGCAGTGGGGCAGGAGTGCAGAATGCAGCAGGGCTGAGCTGCCTCAATGCTCCCCAAGGCCCCCCACAGCTGGGAGGATGGGGGTCTGTGGCTCTGCTACCCTCGTGCAGGGTACGCAGCCAGCTCAGGGAGCTTTTCCCCCAGTTGTTCTCCTCTGCCCTGGTTGTACCATCCCACTAAGGAAACTCTGGGCTCCTCTTAGGTCGGATGTGCTTTACAGACAGACCATATTAGGAGGAGATGTTATTCCATCTCTGCAGCTGATCTGACTCCAGCCCTGAGCTATGGGCGGCAGACAGGATGGCATTCATTTTCCTGTGTGACATGCATGAGTGGGATCATTTGGCCTCTGTTTTGGCAGCCCTTGACATCGCAGACCGGTCTGAGTCTCTGCAAGGCGTCCTGGTGCCTGCCTTGGGCTGGGAGTGCTCCCGTGGCCGTGCCAGGGACCCAAGGCACTGGACAGTCAGATTTAACATCTGGTGTTTGACATGTGAGTGGGGACAATTTCTCCACACTGAAGGATGTGTTTGTGGCTAGCGCAGGCACTGCTGGTCCTTCTACGGGGCAGAGGGGGGAATGTAGCTGGGGCTCCTCCATAGTACTCGGGATCAGAGGAGCTTCTGAGGGAGGGAACATTGCTGCTTCCTGCATGGATCCTCCTGCTTGAAGCCTTTTCTTATGTTTGAAGGTGCAGGCTGGTCTCCAGGAGGAGGTCTGATGCACACACAACCTGCAGAGCATCCAAATCCTGCCTCCCGTCTCAGTCCTCCAGTAGGATGGCAATACACCGCTGGCTGAGCATCCATTGCACCCACCAGGCAGGCAGAATTCGTCCTTTGTCTAACCTGCAAGGCGCACTGCAGAGCTGCTAAACAGAGGTGACAGTGACTGTGTGTCACAGCCAGGTCCCACCATGCTCTGCATAGGTGGGAGGGGAGCCTCGGTTACCGGGTATGACCCAGAACCGCCTTGATGTTGGCTGATAAGGGGGAGTTACAGCCTCCTTAATTCCATCTCTTTCTTCCCCCCAGGAAATCCACTTCTGCATCCTAAATAACCTTGAAATTCAAAAATAGTCACTGTCTGTGCCCTCGTTCATCCGTTCGTCCTGCTGTGTGGTTGCCTTAGCAGGATGTGATGAGTTGACCATCTCACGTACACTCATCCTCCCTCCTGCTCCGGGGTCACTGGTGTTAAATGACCAAGTACTTTGTTAAACTTTCTTGAGCCTTTGCGATGGGCTAGACTGAAGCTGGATTCATCACAGACTGTCCATGCTCGTTCCAGTTTGAGCTTTCTCTGCAAACGGCTTGGACTGCCCTCAGGTTGTGGTCAGCAAAGCCCTGGCTGGGCAACTCTATTACTGGAGCTGTGTTTGTACAGCAGCTGTGACCACGCAGCTCCTGCTGCTGGCGGGTAGAAGCTGGTGATCTTTCTATACCTGGAACTAGATGGCCTTGTGTGTCCCTCAGACTAAACAGAGTGCTTTGGCTTAGCTGTTATTTCCCATACACAGGGACTGAATCTTCGTTGGAAAATGAGCACGCCGATGTATCGCAGCGGGTGTGTACGCACTTCATTGCTGCCTATTACACCAACACGCTCACCTTGTGTGTGGGCTGGTTAGGCTGGTAAGAAGCCGGCCTGAACCCTGTTTAGTCCCTGGTTTTTGTAAATTAAAGGAGATCCTTACTGCACAGCAGCTGGATGTCTGAATGAGGCTGGAAGACGGGACAGCGGTGCGCTGCAGGGTGTACAGCTCCGCTGTGCTCACATCCACTCAGGAACAGCTCCCTCAGGCACAGCCCTCTGTGTGACTTCAGGCTGAAATAAACCGCGGAAAACAACATTAACAAACTACTACAGGTGCTTTTTCTAACACAGAAGTCAAGGTGTTCAGGGCTACCACGTCAAACTGGGGCTTGACCAAATAGCACATCTGTGTGTGTAAAAGCTTCTGCCAAGAGGGAGGCAGAGCAGCAGCTACGCTTCTCGGTTGTTCGCATGTAAAACAGGTTTCTAACGTGCTCATTGAGGAGCAGTTCCTAATGCCAAAGGGCCCTGGTACAAACGCAAACAAGAACTTCAATACATTGGTTTACAATAGATTCAGGCTTTACAAGCCTCCTTTGCCCAATCCATTTACTCCTCAGTGTATTTACAGGTGCAAATCACAACAGTAACGATAATTAGACCCAACACGTGTGCTGTGATTTTTATCACGGTACCAGCGATGTCTCATGAGAACATGGGTTTTCAGAAGTTTCCCCCCTAACTGCTTACTTTTATGTGCAAACTTGATAATTAATTTGTTCTGCTCCCCCAGCCCAAGCTCCTGGGACTTCTGCCACCATTAGAAATTCTCTTGTAACTGCCTGTGTACTGGACTTGAGATGTCTGGAAAAGACAAAGCATCCAGGACCTGCTGAGAAGTTTTCCTCACCTCTTTTCTACTGCTGCACCAAGAGTTGTCCTTTGGGGTACAGAGAACTGCGGAGGACAGAGATAAGGATGCTGGTCAACTTTGCTAATGAACATACGTTTTATACAGGTACAGAAAATCATGATTAGCTGTGAGTGGTTTTGTGTCTCACATCCGTGATTAATATGCCTGCGTATGGATTTGTCTCGGTCAAACACGTTCCCAGCCAGGCGCTGCCGTCTGCGCCCTCGGTGGGAGAGACGGGTGCTGCCCGCGATGGCGCGTGCTAAGTCATAAACTCGCCTTACCCTCAGCTGGTTCTTGGAGAGGTTTTAGCAGTGCTAAAGCTATTTGGGCAGTGCTTATAGCTGGGTGCTGCTCATGTAAATAAGCCGGTGGCTTTGCTGGCAGCCTTCTGCACCATGTAGTGCGGCCAGTGCCTCATTTGCGGAGCTGCCTCGTTAAAACATTTAAATCAAGCCATCCTGCCGGATCCTCCGCGGTGGTGTGAAGGCGCTTCCTCCCCTGCCCCAGCCTGCACAGCCACATTTACATTTTTATTAGCAAGGGCTGAGATGTGCTATTGAGCTCCTTTATCCTTTGACCTCCCCACATCCTTCGCAATTCCTGGAAGAGCTGCAACGAGTTTGATTACTCGGGGGAAGGCAGGCAGGCTGTGGTAGGCAGAAGAGGTCATCACTCCCCTCCAAATGCCGAGAAGAGCTTCCTGCTTACAAATGCCGTTCGGGAGAACCTCTTCAGCACGGGAGAGGATTTGGCCTGGGTAATATTTCACATTTTCCTCTGCGTGAATTTATAATCTGATCATCTTTTTGATGGTGTTTTGAGAGTGACTGGGCTAGGGAGGACACAGACAAACGCTACTGAATTCTCTTTATTGCAAAGCTTTGCAATATTATCAAAATTAACAAACAAAAAAAAATGCAGCAGAGTTGTCCTGGAAATCCTCCAAATCATCATCAGAAAAGCTGTGGGGAGTATACCCAAACTGAGAGAAGGACCTTGCAGGAGCCAAAACCTGATGCTAGACTAGAGGCAAAAGTTTCCTTGCCATTATTTGCCATTACATATATTCTGCGCAGCACCTCCATGTTCTAGTCTGCGTGGCTGTGCTGACCACACCGCTGCTTTGCAGTTTGGTTCAGTGACCTCAGTCACCCTTTCCTCCTCCATCCTGGGAGGCTGTATCTCTCAGCTTGATTCCTCATAGCAAGGAATTACAAGGTTTAGGAAAATCTCTTGGGGCAGAGGACTTGTAGGGGAAAAATCAGGCTCCCACCATTTCCAGCTGAAGAGCCCGGGCGTTTTCCCAGTGTGGAGGGCAGCACATATCCGCAGTTCTTGCCGCCTCTGCCTGGCATCAAAGATTTCTGCTGGAGCTTTCAAAAACCTCTTATAAGCTACACAAGTTGAAGCGTGAAAGGTTGTTTGGCAGCATGTAAAGAGCAGCAAATGTCATTGCGTAGAGTTTATGCCACTGTGGATTCTGTGGTAGCGTTTGCTATCATCCTGCACACATGAGGGTAGAACTGTAAGGAGCTGGGGATGGTGAGAGCCACTGACAGCTGGTGCTGGTAGGGGTCACCTCTCTGAAGCAGCAGATGCTAGTTCAAATTCTCCTTAAAAAAGATGCTATTGTATAATGAATTATACTCTCACGTAACACATTTTCTTGCTTACTCTGATGAGCAACTTCTATTCTCACTGGTGATAGCTCAGTGCTGACTTCTAGTGCCTGTCTTCACATTGCTCTGAAGACAGTAAAGTCCTTTTTTCCCCCTTATGACAATGTCACCAAATTCTGAGCCAGAGTCCTCACGATGCCGTTTCAGCCCCACCTTGGGCTGCTGCCCTCTTTCTGCTATGCATCATGGTCCCTCGAGTCTTTTCAGGGCATCTCTTGTCCAGAAGCATCCAGCCCCTCCCAGCAGTGTGGTGGCAGAGAGGTTTGGGGCTCACCAAGCAGGGGCAGAGGCTCTGAACCCCTGTGCAAGCCATCCCCAGCTGCAGCACGGGCTGTATGGCAGGGCTGCTCTGGGGTAGGGCAGCATCAGCAGAAACGGCTGCCTAGCACAAGTGTTTTGGCCCCATAGTTCAGTCTGTGGAGTGTGGGACCATGGCAGTAGATGGAGATGTGCCCTGCTGTCTGGTGATGGTGGTGGTGGCATTGTGTAGCAATCTGTGGTTAGAGAGGGCTGCAGGACAGTCTGGGTCACCCACCGACAGGGTGATTTGAGTGACATGAAAGCTTGCTTCTCCTCAAAATCCAGCAGTGGAGCATCTGTCCTCAGGTATGACAAACTTTGTGCCTTTACCTCCCATGCCTTGTGCACTGCTGTGAGGTCCCTGCTGAGGCGGGTGGGAATGACTGCGTGCAGGGTACTTGAAAGAAAGAGACTTTGAGCTAAAAGCACTGCCAGAAATGACAGGTGTTAGTTAAAAGACTCAAAAGCATGTGCCAATTTTTAAATAAAGCATTTTACCCTCCATGGGTTGCTTTCTGTGATGAGGAGCAGGTAGCAGATGCGTCACTTGTGCCAGTGAGACAGTCCCTCTCTGCAGGGACCTCTGTGTCACCAGGACAAGGTTTGGGCAGCGGCGATAGCCCCAGCAGAGCACCAGGGGCGATGGCTGTGTGGTGTTCGTTCCTCTGTTGGCTTTTTGGTGTAGGAACTGGCTGAAGGATGTTGGGTCAGGTGGGCAGTGGATGTGACACTTCACCCTGAGCAGGGACATGTTCCCCTCAGGCAGTGGTTGCTTCCCTTCTTTCGTTTCCCTTCTCACAGGGCGCAGTGTGCCTCTGCCCGCTGTTCCTTCCCACCATTTTATAATACCATTGGTATTATAAAATACCAATAGAGTATTTTATAAACCCTATCTAAGAAGGATGCAACCATTGGCATTTTGTGTCAGAGGGAAATTCTCCTGGAAATGTAATTAATGTAGAAAAAGGTGCTTAATTCCCTGGTCAAAAGCAGTGGGAAGATTGAGCAGGTGCCTGGTTTCACAGCTGGAGAGCTCTTTTTCTTGTTTCAATATACTTTTCTCTGGTTTGATTTGGTCTAAAGTGACACTGCTTAATGGAGGCTTTCTAGTAGCTGAGTGCTGCATGAGTCAATGGGAAGGGACTGCAGGCAGCAAATGGTGGGGACTGAGGATGGGGTTGGGATTGCTGAGGGCTGGCCCCAGCACTGATCCTGAGTGAGAGGGGCTGGTCTGCGAGGTCATGTGCAGGGAAGCCCGTGCTGGGAAGATAAACTGCCCATCTGCAGCCCGGGCAATGTCTTTCTGCTCTTGTCAGACCGACTGGTCTGGTGTAATTCAGTTTATCATCTTTGCATCCTTGTGCTGGCTGAGGCTGCTGGTCATACCAAGGGAAACGCTGTGTGCACGGAGGCTCATCCTGCCCTGGCTGTGCTTCTCCCCCATCCTGCTTCCCTGCCTGCACTCGACCGTGCTGAGCCGCTCTGACAGCACCCTCTGGCACCATTAGATCATTTTCCTCTTATTTCTGGAGTACTTGGTATACTTCAAAACTCCTCTCACCTCACCTAAACTCTGCATGTGGACACAGCATCTTTCCCAGATGGGCCTCGCTGCAAATATTTCATCTTTGCTGCTTTCCCAGCAGTAGCTGAGCCCAGCCGTGCCGTGTCACAGAAAAGCTTACAGCAGCAGAGGCAAAAAAAAAAATCACCACGAAGCCGCCGCGTAAAAGTCACTGCAAAGCTGCAGCATAAAATGCCCTAGTCACTTCAGAAAGTTTTTATTGTACCATTGCTGCACATTTGGAGGTCCTGTAAAATCTGTATGTTTGAAACAGACTGTTCCCAGCGGGCTGGGGAACTGCCTTTGCAGTGTGCCGTGGCCTTTTGATGCTGCTTGCGGCTGAAGAGTAGGGTTTTTGGGGTTTGGAAGTGGTGTGAAAGCCACAGCTGTTTTATTGGAGAGTCAAAGGGGGCAGCATCCCTTGTGCATCCCTCGTGCATCCCTTGTGCATCCCTTGTGCATCCCTTGTGCATCCCTTGCTTTTCAGACTGTAAATGCCAAAATATACAAACACCTGCATCAGTGGAAAAAAAAAAACCAAACCCCAAAACATAAAAACTTCCACTGAGTGCAGAAATTAGTAGGAGGTTGAAGAGCTCTTCTTCCGTGTCTCCAGACCCTGAGCACATCACCTCTTCATTCCCGTCAGGGTGACGTGGGATGTCAATTTTGCCTGCGTGGCTGAGCTGTCATCGCTGGGGTGGCTCTTACTGCTGCACCTGCGCTGCCTCCCATTTCATCCTCCTGGTTTGGATCCTTTGGTTGTACAAATGAAGAGATTTGCAGGGAAATGAAGTGCTTGTAGCTGTACTCAACACTACTCTTATTTCACTGTGAAGGCTGCTCCATGCGTGAACAGGGAGCGAAGATTGCCTCTGATGTGTGTGCTCGGAGCTGCAGACGGGTTTCCCACGCACCTTCTGGGCTCTCTGTGCTGCAGGCTGGTCCGTGCTGCCTGTCTGGGCAGGGGGGGGCAGATCAGCACCTTTTCCAGCCCTGCTAACCCAATCCCCACAGTTTCTTATTAACCCACAACCTGGCTCTTACCGGTTGCCAGCACTGTTTGCATGTCCTTAGCAAACTGTTTTGAACAAAACGGTTCTCCAGGCTAGAACGTTGAAGGTCAGGAGTACACACAGGCTCACGGGGCTGGGGCTGGCAGATGCTTTTAAGCAGTTACGGCTTTGCAAGTTATCTGTGTCCAACACCAGTGAGATATTGGGGACCTGCTGAGTGGGATGAGTGGTTGTTACCCATCGTTGTTGTGAGCCTTTAAACACCTCAAGTGTTAATTGCAAGCAAAACATTCAAGGACCTCAGTGACTTTAAGCTACTTCTCCCAATCTGCATCAGTAGTGCGTGACTCAGGGCAATTAGGAATGCCACAACTTCTTGTACAGAGCCTCTCGGTGCCTTGTGCTGACCCTGTCTGAGTCCCAGTCCCCTTGGGACGTTACCCAAGCGTTGATCCGAGACTGTGCCACTGCAACGTCTGGCCATGCATTCTCCTTGGAACACAGCACGAGCCCCTTATTTCCCAGTTGTGCACGGAAAGCGATGGGACCTGGCACCATTTCGCTTGGTCAGAAAGGGAGGGACATCTTTTTGCCTTTGCTACCTGTGCCAGGTAGCAGCTTTCGCCAGCAGTATCAAGCGTTTCCCTTTCAAACTCATTTACCTTTCCCTGCTAGCCCCTCTCACGAGCTGCTCCTTGCTGCTGGCTCAGCCCTGCCTGTACCTCTGCAGCACCAGGACACACAGAGCAGGGACCCACTTGCCTGCTTTAATTGCCTCAAGTTAATTACATTGCACAGGGCCATCATGGTCTTTGTAAGTTTAGAGGAGCATTTGCTGCTGGTGCCCTCTTACACATGCAGACCTAGATGGGAGTCTAAGGTATTATTGGAATCAAGAAGCCAACAACTTTAATTTTTCAGTTGGGCTTCATCTTTACTCTCCAGAATCACTTTGCATCACCAGTGAACTTTGTCGTTTTCATCTTGACTCCTTTTTTCCAGATAATTTATGAAGACACTGGATGGCTGGGCACCACAGGTGACTCTGCCCACTCTGAAAATTGAACATTTACTCCCACACTTTGTTTCACATCTTTTAATCAATTATTTATTTGTATGACAACATTTGCTCTTGTCTCATGGAGAATTAGTTGCGGAAGGACCTTTTAAAGTGCTTTCTGATTATCCAAGCAAACTGCAGTAATTATATTTCCCTTTTCCACACCCTCGTGGGCTTCTTCGGAGAGGTCCAATCTGTTCCCGAGGCAAAGCTTCTCTTTTGAAAGCCTGGGCTGCCTCTTCCCCAATGTGCTTATCCATGTGCCTGTTCACTCTTTTCTTTATTCCAGTTTCTCCTAATTCATCATGCTAACTACTCCATAGTCCCCCACATCATCACCAAAACGTTTTTGGAAACCTGTCATCACATTAACCAATTTCTAATCATCTGCTACGCAGAGAGCTTTTGGGAAGAAGTAATGTGCCACAGCTAATGCTGAAGCTATTTCATCCCTGGGCTCCTTTACAGCTTTGGGGTGAATACAGTTCTAAATCTGGCACCCTTGAAATAAGTTTATATAGGAGGAGAGATGGTAGTCTGGTGTATTTATTTAACTTCATTGATTGTCTGGTCTTTAACTCACCGTATAAAAAAGAAATCTGTGTTATAGGGCATGCGGTGCATTACACTGACTTAAGAATACCTGGGCTGGGAATGTGGCTTTTAGAAATTCATTTGAAAATATGAAGTCTGGACTGCTGACCCCAGGTCCTTTCAGAAGGGATAAAGGAGCTGTTGAACAGACCAGAAAGCATTCTTTGACATCTGCAGCACTTAATACATAACCCTCAGCATTATCTGGGGAGGGCTTTAAAAAGAAAAAGGAACAATGAGCAGGAAGGAAAAAAAATTAAAACCTTTCTACAGTAAATAACATTCTTTCCTTACGAGGACTGGTTGTGCCCAGGCTCTTGCTGTTCCAGCCCACCTGCCTTGCAGCTCTTTGTTTGCTTTCTGTGGTCATCAATCTTGTCATGAATCTGAGTGTTTCTGTGCCTTTAGATGTTCTTCTCAAAAGCATTTTCTGTAAATTTTGCACACATGAGCCTGGAAAATAAACCCCTACAGGGGCTGTTAATTTAAATTTGCTGTGTTTAAGCTTAGTAAGTGTGAGTGGCTGATGCCCGTCAGCTGTGGGGGGAGGTGGGCTGCAGATATCTGTTTCAGCTGTAATGGAGGGAGTGTTGAACCATGGAGAAGTGGTGTTAGTTTTGGCTGGACAATTCCAGATTTGGGAGTGGTTGTGGGAGCTGCTGAAACCTTGTAGATCTAGAAGGGCTGAGAGACAGCAGGAGTCATAAAAGAGGAGCACGAAGATGTGAAGGTTTTGTTACTCCTAATGGAAAGTCTTGTTGTGTTTTGTGTTTGTACCCAGTGGCAGTTGGGCAAGCGGGGAGCAGAAGTAACAGAAGAGCTTTATCCTTATAAGAAATTAAAACTGGTATTGATGGTTGAACTACTGGTGGGCTACGGGCAGTATATGTTGTAAAATCTGATCTCCTACTTAATCGCTGCTACTATGTAAGTAGCAGCTGTAATGTAAGGAATGCATGAGGGACCGGAATGTTCCCCTCCACCTTCCTCATGTTCTACAGAAGGTTGTCCTAATCTGTTTTTCACTATTTGTCCTACTGCTGCCCTCCCCTTACACTTTGCATAAGTTTGAAACACGATTGTGATTGTTTCTCTCTTATATGCGTCTGTTCTGACTGAATAGTTGCTCTTGCTGGGATGGTTGGTGGATAGGAAACCACAGGCTGCAAAGAGAACTGTTGCATTGCTTTCTCCCCATGTGCAAGCAAGGGAGAGGGGCCTGCTGAATTTGGGAGCTGCTGCTCTGTGAGTTGGGATGTTGTCAAAGTTGCTGGTTTGCTCTGTACTCGTTGTGTGTATGTACTCCTGGGCTATTTGGTGGTGAAGGAGCAGGGAGGCAGCTCTAGGATGTCAAAGGGGGAGGTAGGAGGTTGGCTGGAGTGGAGGGGAGTGAATTGAAATGGCCTCAGCTCTTTCTGAACCCTCAGAAGCAGACTCTGAGCTGTGGCAAAGGAAGGGCCTTTGTGTTTGCTTGGACACCCAGTGTCTCACCAGGGTGGCAGAGCTGCCCCTTCTCTCCTGTTTAGCAGAATCCAGCTAGGTGGGAGGGAAGTGTCTGTTCCCAGCTCCAGTCAGGCCCTTCAGGAAAGCCCTGTGCTGGGAAGTCTTCTCTCTTTACAGGGAAGCCCTTTGATTCCTCTCAGGGTCCTGGTTTTGCATAAGGAAGCTCCCCCCGGCCCTACCTCTTTCCAGGTGATGACACTGTGACACTCTGCAGTCTTCTGAACGCTAAAGCACTTTAGCCCTTTCCCTTTTGAGTCATTCTTCTCTGCCTTGGATTTTCTGCATTTGTAATTTCTGCTCGTCACTATTTTCCTCATTTTCTTCTTCCCAGAGTAAGACAAAGTTGACCCTGTGGCTCTTCTTTTTTTTACATCTCATGTAAAAATGCAGCCCTCCATCTCCTGCTGTCACGGCTCAGACTCTGATAAAGCAGATCAAAATGCAGGTGACTCCTTTTGTCAGAGGTGTCTGAGAATTGGGATTTAAAGCTGACACACTGTTCATGCGCTTGCTCTGACAGCAGACCTGCGAAGATCCTACCTCTTTGCTGACTCAGCTCCCTCCATGTCTGGGAGATGCCAAGATGGGGAAGGCTCCTATGACTTTTTCTGAGGATGGCTGTACTATTTTCTGCTTTACAGCAGTCTCTAAGAGGACGGTGTTTAAGTTACTTGTGCTCCCTCGTCTTTGCTGTAGGTCCACGATACAAAACACTAGAGTTCACTCAACTGCAGTTCATTGCTAAGTAGAATGGGTGAAGGAGCTTGGTGAAAAACTATGCTCTTCTGAACTGGAGCTAATACTTTCCCCTCCTTCCCAGCTGGAACAAGAAATGTGCATAATTTGTGTCTCTTTCCCGCAAGAACATCCTATATGAACAGTTTTGCCAAAGGAGCAAGTAAACTTGCAGAAACCCAGCTGTTGAAGCATTTCCCAAGAGCTGCGCTGGCTGTTGTTCCCTGTTCCTCACAGCTGACCAACACTGAGCTTTTCCATCAGGATGATTTATCAAGACTATAATATCAGATTAAGACTATATATCAAGATTATATAAAGAGGAGGAGGGGAAGGAAAGGGGGTTTCTCCAACTCTGACCAGAGCTCCTAGCTGTCTTGCTCAAAATCAGTAGCATGTTGACAACAAATATCCCAGCTCTCACTGGTCAGCGCTTCCTGATGAAGCTTCTTGTCAGGACATCTGACGAGTTTTGCTGTGACTTCTGCTGGTGTGTGCCAGCACCTGGGAGACAGCATTTCTCAGACGCTTCCATCTGTATTGCTCATTCCTCTCTGATGTGCCAGATCCCGCCTCACCTGTTTATCTCTTGTCTTGCACAACCCTTGCATTTGGCCAGACGACTACATCTCTCTCTCATTGCTCCATTTCCCCTTGCATCTGCGCTCCCTGTGCTCCATGTGAGCAAACACCAAATGTGCTGGTGTGGGTGAGCATCTAGTAACTGGGCAGCACAGACAGTATCTGAGCCTCCAAGGCCTCTCCTTCATGTGCATCTTTGGGAAGTTTTCTTTATTTTTTGTGGGCTGCTTTAAGACTTGACCTTGCCAAGAACTGCTGTTCCTGACCCTGTGCTGATCTAGTGGTCCCTGTGTCCGAGACACATTCAGTAGCAGCAAAAATCTGGTGCCTTGGCAGATGGTAAGTAGGACCTGGTGGCTTATAGGAGAGCATGGTAAAAGGTGAGAGCACAGAGGAATGCTGAAGTTAGAGGAATGAGAGGGGAAAGAGAAAATCCAGGGTCCTTCTTTGGCTTAGTCTAGTTCCAAAAATTGCTCAAATGTCTACTGGCTTCTCTAAAGGTTATGAAAACGCACCCAGACCTTGGTGAGACCTCAAATAGCGCAGCTCACGTAGCTGAGCGTAAACTGGGTAGACACACGTTTAATGTGTGAGTACCTTGGAGCCTTGTGCTAGGGTTACATGCATGTGTAGAGCCACCTTGTGCTTCTAGCTTGAGGGTCGATGGGAGAAGAAAAGACACTTGTCTGAACCAGTTAGACTGGATAGAGTGTCTGTCCCAGGCTGTTCCTGATGACGGGTGGAAGGGAAACTTCATGTTTCTTACAGAAGTCTGCTGGATGCACCCCTGCTTGTTGGGATGGCACCATTTCATGGTGAGCAGCAGGAGGGAGCTCTGAGCACATCTCTGAGTCCGGCTCAGTGTTCAGCTTCAGTCTCCAAAGCAGGACAAGCACACCAGTGTTGTGTGGTGCCAATTAACCCTGCGGCTTATTACAACTAGTTAATTTGAGTGCAGGTCTGCACTGTTGTGATTATGCTGCTTCTGGTTCCCAAGCGGGCTCATGTGCTCTGAGTGGCATTGCAGTGATTTTGTGGGACTACAGAGCATCGAGCAGGGTGGGGTCTGGGGGCTTTACGTAAAGCAATAAGAAGAAAACCACAGGAAGAGGAGACTGAAAGGAAAGGAGCCTCTGGGAGCAGTCACCCAGGGTGAGGAGCTGTTGGATTTGATATTATGCGCGTGGTTTGTGTGGAGTGATGAAATAGCTTTGAAGCAGACTGGAGCAGAGTAGACATCTCCCTGAACTGCGCCTGGGGATGCTCGGCAGCCTGTGCTGTGCTGCTGCAACGGGCCGGCTTCCCACGGGGAAAAAATAAACAAGCTGAACAATGTGATACTTTGGCAATAACAGCTCATGCATCATAAATTAGGAGATGGCCTGCTCCCTTGACCTGCAGTTCAATCTTGCTCTGCTCTGATGCTTGCTCTTATCTGCAGCTGGGAGCCTGCGCTGGAAGTATAATCTGCCCAAATCCTCCTGCCACCTCTCCTTTGGCTGTGCCGTGGCAGCGGCCGGGCTGCGCCGCCATCTCACATAACTTTCTCCTGTTGTTCGGGTTAATGAGCCCAGGTCTCGCCTGTGTGTGCACCGAGTAACAGAATAACCACGGGCTAATTCTTTGCAGACGGCTCTGTTGTATTATTTATAGCTATGAAGTAATATACTGCCCGTGAGGGGAGTGTGTGGGCGCTTGGCTGTCAGAGTGTGGTACAACTTCTTTTCTGTTTGTCTAGTAGCAGCCTATATGCAGCTTTTTTTTTTTCTCTCCATCTCTCCAGTAAACTTGGCTAAAAATGCCCAAAGATAATGAGACAAAGTTCTAGCTAGTAAGACTTTGACTTCAGAAAAAGGAGGATCTGTCCTCCTGGTACTGACCTACCAACTCACAGCTACCAACCGTGCTATCGATGTTACCTCTTAGTCTGAAATCCTTCCTGTAGATACACTTAAATCCCTTAAGCAGAACAGTCCCCACATGTCTCATACTTGTCTTCTTGCCATACTCCCTACCTACAGATGATGTAAAGATGACACAATTGCCGTGGTCAAATGCTGTTTTCCAGCTGAGAGACTCGCAGCTCACAGCCCTCCTGCCAAGTTAATCATCAATTCATACACTTCCTCCAAAATCTCAACCTTTTCCAAAGTCCCTTAATAAAACAGATGAGAAATGTCAGTAGGAGCTTTTAATTTAAAACTGTGATTCCACTGATATTTTCCATGATAAAGATTCATTGAGATGAGAATTTTTTAAAGTGTTTCTTCCTATTGCTTCATCTGAAGTGAAAGAGTGTTTGGATTTAGCAAACTATTGTGTTCCTATTGAAAAGAAACTCTCAATTTCAACCTTTCTCATCCAGGACTCTTTAATGTCTCATTTTCCAGTTCACAAGAGATCTCAGCAGTCCAGCTTTCCATTCTAGTTTGGGGTGGAACGTAATTTCAAATGTCTTAACTTTCATGAGGAAAATTATCACTTAGGCTCAAAGAGGAGTTAAAACCAGGAAGAAAAGAGCTCAGTTATCCATTCTCTTCTGCTCAGTTTTAACTGATGAGTGTGTGCAAGCATTTCCCTAATCTAAAAATCAGTATCTACAAGAAAATGAATGGTCTTTGTTTTAACCTGTGCAGTGATGCTTTAAGGTCACTCAGCACCACTTTCTGCCTCCTGCTTCCTGGTGTGAATTGTATTGGTGTGTCTAGTCTCTAGCCAGGAGAATGCTCCCATGAGGATGAATTTGTTTGTTTAATAGCCTGAATTGTATTTTTATGTGTATAGAGCCAAATACAAATGCTATCAAATATTGCTTTCCTCTTCTCCCTGTTCCTGGAGCCTGAGTGATTGAAGAGCTGGAGCTACGAGCTGCCCGTTTGGATGCTGGGAGGTGAAGTGTCTGGGATGGCACATGTGTCAGGGTAGATCAGTGTATGGGGCATCTTTTCTGTCTGGAACCTGATCAGACGGTGTTGTGGAGACCCCACTGCTTGGTAACCTATGGTAATATCTATTTTGTGCTTGACAGAAACTGTTTTAATGGATGAAGAGGCTGTGGCTGCAGATACCTTCTGTTGATGGAGTGAGAGAACGGAGCAGCGAACTCTGGAACTGGAGGGATGCAGATGGGATGCCTTTCCCAGGGCTCCCCTCATCCTCGTACTGGGCAGCATTAGGGGCAGCAGGACTGTGGTCGGATCCCTGCTCAGACCTTCTGAGGAGGAAATTATTGTCCAGGACTGTTCTGGAGCCACCTCTGTGCAAGGAGCATGACTTTTCTGCACCTTCTTGTATTTTGAGGACTGGATCATGTATCTCAGTCCTGCTAGACAAACCCCAAGTGCTGGAGCTCTGCGTGCTCTCTAGAAGCACCCTGGCACAGTGGGATGAGGATGGAGGTAGCTAATACATCTGAAGCTGTCCCAGCTGGCTTTACTGGAGGACAGTGTAATAGGATAAAAATAGCTGTAGCCTGTGGTCAGAGCCTTTCTACGGCAGTAGCAACAGCAATCTAGTCCCTGGTCTCAAGTTCAGATCTGCAGGTCTGCTCCATTTTCCCATTAGGAATTCTCTCTTTCCCATTACCCACAGCCAATTTTCAGTGTGTACAGCATTCAGTTCCCCAAGGCATGATGTGTCCCAGGAAAGCAGAAATCTGTGAGGGCCTCGCTTCTGGGAACAGCTCCCTGAATCCAGCTACTCCTGCCCAAGTTCACGTTTCTGGTCTGCTCTATGTATCTGTTGGGATGATTTTTGTGACAGCAGTTACGTGCTCTGCCGACTCCTCCGCATTGGGCTGCGCTCTGTCCAGCTGCTTTTCTCTTTAAAGTACTGATGAGACTGTGATTGGGTGAGATTTTGGCTGGCTCCTAAAGGGAAGGTGGCTCAGCATTGACCCACATCTAAGGGAACATGAACAGATTACAAAGGTTTGTGCTCTGCATGCTCCTACCAGCAGAGAAAGAAGGAAGAAAATGGAGCTAAAATTTCCTCCCTGTATTTCTAGGTTTAGGCCATTAACACCTGTAGGACCATGGTGTTGCTCGGAGCAGCAATTTGTCTTGACGCAAGTTTTTGAACTCTATGGGTTACTCAGCTCACTTGAACATTTCTCCTGCCTCTGTTTCTGCTTTGTGTTAATGTTTTGAAAACTACAGCTGCGCCACACAGCAAGGATTTATCTCCTTCTGGTAGCCAGCTCTGTGCCTGTGCTCACACTCTGAGGTTGAAGCAGTTTGTATTTTCCTTCTGAAGGTGTTGATGCTGTTTGCCCAGGGGCTGGGGGAGGTAGCAGATTTGAGGAGCTGTGACCATGCAGGCCATGCTAACTGCTGACAGCTCTCTTGATAGCAGCCTTGGGATCTTCTCAAAGGCTGTTCTTGGGTGTTAGTGTGGATGACAATATGAGATGATGGTCCACTTTGTGCCTCCAAGTGATGTGCACAGCCTTTGCCTTGCAGCAAGCAGTTCAGAAATCAAATTCCATGATCTCTCTTAATAGTCTTTCAAAATAGGAGTCAATGTTCATTTGCCTCGGCCCCAACAGCAGCGCATCGTGCTGTTTCTGGTATGGTATGTCTTTGTCCTCTCCAAAAAGGCTGTGTTAGGTCACAAGGGCACCAGTCTTTCCTTGCATGTTCCTTACAGACATGTTGGCTTTGTTACTACCTGTTGTGTTTTGAATTTGTTGCACTAACAGGGATGGTCAGGGAAGAGGAAGAGAAGGATTGGGTTTGCCTTGATTTCTTTTTTTTGTTTGTTTGTTGTTTGGGTTTTTTTTTGGTTTTTTTTTTTCTTTTCTTTTTTTCCTCCTGGCTTTCTCACAATTCTGGGGCTGGCAGAGTGAGCAGTAGCCGGGGAGAGGTTCAGCATCGTGCAGGGCAGCTGTTCCTGCCACAGGATGCAAGGCTGGCTCAGGTGAGGATGCTTGGGCTCCCTGCTTTCCAATTTCATAGTTCATTTAGATGCACAGGCAGGAGAGGAGGATTACTGCAAAGCCAGCCCTCATCTCTCCTGACTGCAGAATTGGGATGGGAAATGGAAATCTCTGAACCCTGAACTACCTCTTTCTGAAACCGTCTCAGAGTGAAGGACCTGGAGGTATTCCCTGTTCTGCTTCTTCTGAGGTGAGCTCTTGGAGAGAGGATGTCTCTCTTATTTTAAGAAGATAAAGATTTTGAATATTATGCTGGGGATTTAGCTGCAGGCTGCAACTGGGTCTTAAATGTTTTTGGGAATAAGAACTGACTTTATTTAGAGCAAGAATCTGGAATTTGAGCAGGTGCAGGAAGGGGGAAGCATGGCTGTCTCCCCAGGAGGGGACTGGGGAAGCTTTGCTGGGCTTATTCTGCCTAGCGGAGCAGAGACGGGGAGGAGGGCTTGAAGCTGCCTTTGCATGTGGCAGGGAGGTGAAGGTGAGGTAAGGAAGAAGCTGCTTAAGCTGAAAGCCTGTGTTAGTTCATTAATAAGTGACTAGATGACAGAGACATGGCCTTGATCTCCCCCAAGTGTGTCTGCTTTATCTTGGTTGGACGCTGTGCAGCATCCCCTGGCTCTGCCAGGTCCTTGTAGGTGTGCGTTGAGTGCTGCTTGTTGGCTGGCAGGCAGCCTCCGAGGGTCACCACTGGGCTTAGTCCAAGCAGGAGTTTGCTCAGTGTGCAGTCCTTCTCTCTGCAGGCAGAAGCTGTGCTGTAATGCTTCAGTCCGCGAGTAACTTTCAGAGAAGTTCTCTCTTCCTATTGCAGATCATGCACATGGTTAAATCAGCGGCTAATTCTTGCTCTGAAGAACCACGTGGCTGCAAATGAGAGCAGCTCCATGGGTGCTGTGTGGTTTGCAGCCTCCATCCTGTACCACACCGTGCCTCACTCCCCAGCCCTGGACTGACCATCCCAAGGCAGTTGGCAGCACCCAGCTCCCTGCACTGGGTGTAACTTCCATGGAGAAAGGAGCAATTGTGGCTGTTCTCGTATCTCCAACACACGGCACTTGGAAAGCTCTCCCTGTCTGGAGCTGATCTTTGGCTCTGTGAATCCTGGCATATTTGACTGAGTAATTCGCTTCCTAGGCTGGGAAACCTTAATCCAACGGGGCAGAGGAGTGTAGTAGGAGGTGGAGTGTGTTGTGCGGTTTTTGTTTTCATTTTGTTTTTTCTTTTTTAAGGCTTTTCTATGTTATCAGCACATGCCCAGCAGTGGTACTTGCTTGGGCAGCTCTTTCTCGTTGCTTCCAGTGTAAACCTGCCTGGCATCAAAACGCTTCCATTAGCTGTTTCCTCTGAAGTATGGGAGGTGGCGGCTGTGAGGTGTCCCATGGCTTTTGGGCAAGATGGGGAGCTGTGAGCTGGCTCACCTGCCAGTTTTCTGGAATGATTTCAGATTGCCACTCTCTCCCCACCCTGCCTGGTGAATAGAGCAAAGTGACAGAGCTGCTTCTTGCTGGTGTGAGATGTACAAATTAACACTGTTCCTTGATCACCACCCAAGGGCTGGAGGGAGGGATTTAGATGTCCCTTTAGACTTGCTACCCTGGACAGCTGATCCTCCCAGTCCCTTTTCTGACCATCTCGGGTCAAAGCAGGTCTTGTGTGCCTCTCACGTGATTGCAGCTGAAGCACAGGGCAGAAGCTGATGAGGATGGTGTCTGTGAGCAGCCACCGCTGGCATGGAACTGATGGGGACAAGGACCAGTGGCTTCATCCAGCCCTGCTCACACAGAGCTGGGAATGTGGGTGTCTGCTCTGCCCTCCAGCAGCCCTGACACAGCTCTAGGACACTTCAGAGCAACCAAAGGAAGGGGAGACAAATATCTTGGCAGGAAGACAAAAAATGTTGGTGGACTGATTAAAAAAAATAATCCTTATTTTCCTACAGCTTGTTCAACCTTTTTCTTGCCTAGCTCATGTCTCCTTGTGTCTATTCTGTTGTGTTGTGCTTATTTCCTGAACTGTTTTTTTCTTTCTACACACAGGAATGATCGCGTTTCCCAGAACCACAAAACAAACAAAAGACACTGCCCCAACCCTAAAGCCATATTGTTTTTTTCCTGTTCTGTTACTAAACAGAGTCTTGAGATTTTACTGTAGAGAGTAGAACAGGCAGGAAGGCTTGCCAGAATTCTCAGTTTGTGACAGCAAATACTTCAAAGTGCAGTGAAAAATCATCCTTTATCTTGGTGGACCTTTTGGTCAGGCCTGTGGCTCAATCAAATTCTTTATTTATCTCTGCCACCGCTTCCAAGGTCAAGATTTACATAGATTTTTTTTTTTCTTAAATTATTTTTTTTCTTTTCTTGTTTTCCCCTTTGGTAGATCTTTAAAAAGTCTTTCCAGCATGTTATAGCTGGTTTCACTTTGGAAGATGGTGAATTTGAAGTAGCAGACTGAAAGCACTAAAAAAATTAATTTCCCCATTTCTATGCAGCTGTGTGGTGGTTGTCAGTAACCTCCAGAGATGTAACCCGGACGGCTTCTCTCAGTGCCTGTGAGCAGCAGGATGCAAAGATGCCCTGGTGCCAGCCCCAAAGCATCGCCCAACCTTGCACCCACGGGCAGCAGCATGTAGCCGTCCTGGGGAACGGGAACAGGCTGTGGTACCTCTTCTTAGTCAGCTGGGAAAATGTGAGTATAGAAGAAAGCAAAACACCCCGTGGGGCTGTTGGTGGTACAGTTGCCCTTGGGACTCTTGTCACTTTGCCTAGCGAAGGATTGTAAAGAGGGATTGAAATTAATCTCCTATTTTTTTTGAGGACTGACTTTATTTTTCTTTTTTTTTGTAATGCTTTGCAGTGGCTGCTGGCCCACCAAGTTTGGGAGTACCTCTGCGACGGAAACGCACGTGTGGCTGTGGTAGGGGCAAGGGCTGGCAGGACTGGCCGGAGGGACTGAGCAGGTTGTAATGCTGGGGGATGCAAGGGCTGTAGGCGAAGAGCAAGGCTGTGCCTGCCTCCTGCATATCATCTGATCTGGACAGGTTGGATCGATGAGCTGAGGCCAACTGTATGAGATTTAACAAGGCCAAGTGTCGGGTCCTGCACTTTGGCCACAACAACCCTGGGCAGCACTACAGGCTTGGGGTGGAGTGGCTGGAGAGCTGCCTGGCAGAGAAGGACCTGGGGTTCTGGTTGACAGACGGCTGAACATGAGCCAGCAGTGTGACCAAGTGGCCAAGAAAGCCAATGGCATTCTGGCCTGTATCAGGAATGGCGTGGCCAGCAGGAGTAGGGAAGTGATTGTCCCCCTGTACTCGGCTCTGGTGAGGCCTCACCTTGAGTACTGTGTCCAGTTTTGGGCCCCTCAGTATAAGAAAGACATTGAGCTGCTGGAACGTGTCCAGAGAAGGGCAACGAAACTGGTGAAGGGACTGGAAAAGAAATCTTATGGGGAGCAACTGAGGCAACTGGGGCTCTTTAGCCTGGAGAAGAGGAGGCTGAGGGGAGACCTGATTGCTCTCTACAACTACGTGAAAGGAGGTTATAGTGAGGAGGGTGTCAGTCTCTTCTCCCAAGTGGCTAGCGACAGGATGAGAGGGAATGACCTCAAGTTGCATCAGGGCAGGTTCAGATTAGATATTAGGAAGAACTTCTTCTTGGAAAGAGTAGTGGAGCATTGGAACAGGCTCCCCAGAGAGGTGGCTGAGTCGTTGTCCCTGGAGATCTTCAAAAAACGCATAGATGCGGCACTCCAGGACATGGTCTAGTAGGCACGGTGGTGTTAGGTTGATGGTTGGACTTGGTGATCTCAGAGGTCCTTTCCAACCTTAGTGATTCTATGATTCTACGATTCTATCTGCTGTGGGATGCGCTGTGCTTGCAGGCAGGGGATTTGTGTGTCACGGTTTATACTGGATCTTACCTACTTGCTTAAAGCAACTGGCATCTGAACGGGTAAGCGACTCTTTCTTTTAGGTAGCTAGAAGTTACTTAAACAGCAACTCTGGATGCTATAACAGTGTTAGTCCTGGCCTGAAATGCGTTCTGAGATACCCCCTCAATAGGCAGAGCTGAAGGTGGCTGATTTGATTAATGCCTCTGCCAATTTTGGTGTAGTCCAGCCAGCAGCCCTACCTTGCCTGACCTCAGTTTCAGTGCTTCTGACATGAATGGCTCTCTGTTACGCTAACCCTCCCTCTTTTGCAGTCTCTTATAT
>VWZZ01000923.1:458571-469675 GCA_013399095.1 Psophia crepitans | reverse complement strand
AACAGATCTTTCAAACATTTTGTGGTTAAGAAAGAGTTGATCTCCACGGATTTACCCGTTTCTTCAATGCCTCAGCTTTGGTCCAGAGGAAGCACGCTGCTGATAAGCAATTGCCTATCGCAAATCAGACACGGGCAGAGCAGTTGTCAGCTGCAGTTGCCTCTTTGCCTGCTGTGATTTTGATTTGCATAACTTTGGGACAGCTGTCACCTGCATGTAGGCCCTTCACGTTGTTTGTGTCCCCGCTGGGGTATTGACTGAGCTGGCCCATTGCTCTTTTTCACAACTACAGCCATGAAAGCTTAGGGACTAGTCTGAGCTCAAACATGGCACAAAAAGGACACAGGACTAAAGAAAGAGGATGGCTGGCTGTAAGGGCCAAAACAGGGGAAGTCTGCTGGAAGAAGTCCTACCCCTGTGATTGGACGTGGTCAAAGTGAAACCAAGCAGAAAATGGGAACAGGTTCTAGGAAGTGAGCGTTGCTGTTCTGCTGGTATTGCCGCACTTGCTGTTGTCATGACTCTCTGCTTACGTTTACTTGGTAAGGACTGAAGCTGTGATTTTTACTTTTTTTTTTGAAAGTGATCTGATAAAGAGCAGTTCTATAAATCTTTCTTTGAGGCAGTAATTACCTGGTTTCTGGCCGAAGATTTGCAGATTAATGTTTACAAAGTTGTAATGCAAGGTGGTGATTTTCGATCTCTTGTGACATGTGCCAAATTCTTTTTTTTTTTTTCTTTTGCGTGATTCAGTACAGACATGGTCATGCTACGCTACAAAGAATTGCAAACACAGGTCCTTCCCTTGCCTCTCAGGGTGACGGCACAGTTAGTGTGGGATCTTCTGTCTGTGCTGCTTCCAGCATCACCAGCTTTGCTCCCTGGCCATGGTGTCATTTTTTGTGGCATTGGCACTGAACGGTAATCAGAGCTCTGGTTTCTGAGGTCTTGTGGGGAACAGCTTTTGGTGCTTCCAGAGCAAGGAAATGAAGTTAATTTTGTTTGTTGGTGGGAGAAGGGACAGTACAGCAAGGCAAATGATGTTCCGAATCCAGCCTCTTCGCTGAAGGACATATGACCTGTATGAGAAAAAATACCCAAACTACAATGACGTTTCTCAATCACATTGAGCGTAACTGCAGTGCCAGTTTCTAGGCTCATTTCTCCTGGCTGCCTCTGTCTGCTGGTGAAGCCTGTATGATTCTTCCTCCCCTTCTGCACCATTTACAACGTGTGCAT
Organism: Psophia crepitans; assembly: GCA_013399095.1. Lineage (NCBI taxonomy): Eukaryota > Metazoa > Chordata > Aves > Gruiformes > Psophiidae > Psophia > Psophia crepitans. Next base: position 468,436 of record VWZZ01000923.1, on the reverse strand, counting down.
CTTGCTTTTACTCTGTTGCTGTGGAAGAGGTTGGGACAGTAATGGGGTGGCTGAGGAACAAACTGGGATCAGGCTTGCCCTTCTGCACCGTGTTCTGCGGGTCTGCTTGCCACTGAGCTTGTCTGTTAGCCAAACGTCATTAGCAGCTTTGGGTCTCAGAGCCACACTGCCCTGGTCTCCTTCATGGGTTTTGTCAGGTCCCTCCTTGTAGTATTGACCTTGTCCTGACTTGGTGTGGAAGAACAGCGTGTTCTTTCACTGGCGTTTCTGTGTGCCGTGCCCAGCAGAGCAGCTATTTGCAGACATGAAGGCTGCCTTCTTGGTCAACTCATCAGGAATTCACTATGACTTTGAAGCGATGTATTTGGGAATCAGCAGCGTGGATTTCTTCGTTCCTTCCTGGCTCAAAGCCGTCACGGCTGTGCCTCCATACAGGGCCTGTGGTCTGCTGCGATGACAGTTACCGTAAAACTTCTTTGCTTGCAAACGCTGATTGGAAGGTCTTTGTGTAAGCCTGCCTAGGGGAATTTAGAAGGCGGCAAAGTCAATCTGCCAAACTCCAGTGTCCCACAGGATGAGTTTTCCTTCTGGCATGTTGAACAGGGATAGCATTGTTGGCAATGGTTTTCCTTATTCCATACGCTTTGAGAAATCAGTGCTTGTAGCAGGCAAAGTCTGCCTGCCTTGTGCTCACCCACACTTAGGGATTGTTCAGAGATGGTGACACAGCTATTTTATTTTTTATTTTATTTTGTCTGGGTAGTTGTCAAAGGCGTCTCAAAAGAGGGAAGGTGGCAGCACTTTACCTCATGTGGAACGGTCTCTGCTTTGCTTGTCATCTTTCTATCCTTTAATTTACCTCCACAAATCAGGATTATTCCCTTGAGCTTGTCTGAGGTCAGACTTCATAGTTTGGTAATAGTGTTATGCAGAAAAATAAATGAAGTTGGAAAAGTTTCAACAAAAGAATTGTGAATTAGGGCAAAAAAACTTATTTAAACTCATCTGATGGCAGCTGCTGTGCAGCCAGTGGGGGTGTGGGCTGGGTGAGAAGTTCCCTCAAGCTGCCCTGAGGTAAGGACATCTTCCCTGGGAGAGGAGGGAGGAGAAGGCTGTTGAAGCTGATGGCATTTATGCCCAGCTGACAAATGATACCGAACTGGTTTTAGAGTACATTGAAGTTGCACTGCTTGTTCAGAAGCCTAGTAGTTTACTATGGTCTCAAGCGTAGTCTTCAGGGACCTCATTTAATAACTGCTTAACACACGCTATCCTCATAATGGGGTTGGGAGTTTGTCAACAAACATGTTATCCTGTATTTTGCTGACGAAGGGGAGCAGAGGCTGCAATAAATGCTGGGAGAGACTGCCAAGGTCAAGAAACTTCTCCAAAGCCGTCAGCCAAGATCCTCGCGGTCAAGCCTGTCTCAGTTGTGCGCTGGAGATGCTCACCACGAGCTTTGCTGGAATGGCCCTGTGGTCCCAACTGCCAGCAGTGCTACCGCAGAAATGAGTGGCATCTTCCCCGGCTGAGCCAGACAGCTATTTTATTGAGACAAGCATTAGTTTTATGTTACACCCTTGCTCTCAAAGTGTGGATTTTCTACCTGTGACTGCCAAAATGTCAGTCTTTGAGGGGAGCAGAGGAAGTGAGGAAAATGGCTCAAGTTTTAAAAACCAAAGCAGCAAATACAAAATCCCATTCAGCCCAGCTTGGGGACTGTTTACCTTCAGAGCCAGTGGGAAAACCTTCAGAAAGCATAACAAGGCAATAAAACAAACACACAAACAAAACAAACTGTTTTCTCCCTGGTGATAATCTAACCACCGAAAAGGGAATAATCCAGTTCAAAGCGTGACTCCTCGGGCTGGGGAGGTGCAGAGTAAAACCAAAGTTGGTTAGAACAGTGCGAGTCATGTTTCCTCTAATGGCCGCTTCTAATTTCACCTCCTGTTTTCCCTGGAAAGCAAGGAGAGTCTTGTTTCTTTTGGACATAACAGGCTTGGGGGATGCCAGGACATTTTTCATATCATTTTTCTATGGTGTTTAAATGTGTGAGCAGTGCTGTTGTTTGGTGGGAGAGGCTTCAGCACCACAGTTGGTTACCAAAGCATGTGGGGCTGGGTGCGCTTTGGCAGTATTTTTGGCTCTGCTTTGACTTGCTGCCTGTGGTGGACTTGTGCATTGAGAAGTCTTGGATAAGGAGTGAGCTGCAGAGTGACCCAGGGTATTTGAGCACTGGGACTGAGACCCAAACTGTCACGGGCTGCAGTTTCACAAAGGTTGGCATACTCATCATTCAGTGTGTATATCATCGGTGTATTCCTCCTGAATAATAATGAGTGATGCTCTACTGAGCCAAAAACCTTCCAGTTCAAAGATGACCCCTCAAAACTGTCATACCATGCAGGGGCCCTGCATTTTAGGACCATGGTGTTTGGAAGTCATTCTTCGGGTTTTCTGTATGGTCAAATTCCCACTCTCTCACACTCACCTCATCTGTCCTACTGACATCTCTGCAGGTCGTGGGAGGGGGACAAGGGGAATAAGAAGCATCAGACAAACTCAGCACCTGAAGGAGCTAGAAGGCTTCTTTGACCTGTCCTTTGCACGAAGGAGGATGCTGGAGATGGGGGTGAGGCCTGTGACCAAGATGCCCCCATTGCCCTTGCTAGAGAGCAGAGTCTTTGGAGAAGCAGGGTGGTGGTGGTGTTTAGCAGAGGTGGAAGCTCCTCTCTGAAGCCCGTTGATTTGGAAGTGTGCTACTATCTTAAAATTGCTGTTTCCTGTGGAAATACTCCTCCTGTGTCCTTAGCTGCCAGAGGAGTGATTACATTACTGTGAACCTCTGCTGTAGCCAGTGGAGTGATAAAATGAGCTGGTTCCCCACCTTGGCCTTCTTATACTCACTGTACAATGAGCAAAATAAAGCACGAGCAGCTTTAGCTGTATTCTCCATGACTGCTGTTAGTTCCTTGTACTGATGCTAGATATATCTACTAAATGAGGTGTTTTAAACAAACATTAGTGGTACTGCGAGAAGCCTGACAAATCTGTGCTACTGAGGTTTTCCTGTGTTGACACTGGGATAAAAATGAAAGGGAAAATAAAAAAAGGATATATCTGGAATTCCTGAATGGCTTGTTTGCAGCCTGCTTAGCTGGAACTCTTAGAAATTGGGTTGTGCAGCAGAAAGCCTTGAGATGAACTATAGTGGTTTTAGGATCATGTTGCAGAAAGTCTTTAAGCAGATGAAGCTGCTTCAATGGTGCCTTTCCAGGCCAGAGATGTTCTCCAGCATCCAGCAAAGCCCGCAACCATTATGCCATCTTCATGCTGGTCACCATAATCCTGCCTATTAGAACTGATCTGACAGGTAAAGAACAACCCTCTTAGCACCTTTCTGTCTCCAAAGCAGCAGAGTGTTGGGGGATGCTGCAGTGCGTTGCATAGCCAGGACTTTGGTCTGCCCAACTGGGACTGAAATGGATGTAGTTTCTGGATGGAGCATCTGCTTTGGAATCAAATGGTAATTTTGCCTGGCTTGAGTTGTACGTGTAACACTTGCTGTGGTTTATGGCTTGGTGATATACATATTACAGTATCATGGAGAACCCTTGGCCGTGATCAGGATCCTACTAAGAAGGGCCTGCAGAGAGATGAAATGTGAGATGATCCTTCATTTGTGGCCATGTGGGGCTTACTGTGACTGAGAATTTTGAGCAAAGCATTCTGAGAGGGTGAGTCACTTGAGAAAGGCTTCTAGGAGAAGATCAAACCAGGTGGACATAATGCCAAACTCCTGGAAGATGGTGTGAGTACGATAGCATCTCATTTAAAGGCATTCATGGTATAGTATCTTTCTGCATGCACTGTCAACTGTTTGGTGTGCTTTTTGAGCAAAAACTATTCCTTTGGAAAACTTGTCAAAAGAATATCAGCATGGGTTACTGGCTACTGTATGCACAGGGGTGAAAGCATGACTGGGCTTTATTAAATGTGATAGCTGGTTCCTGAGGAACCATGAAGCCACGAGAATCTTGGAAACCACACGCCATTTGGTGAGTAGCTAATAAACTCAAACTGTGAAACAAAACTGTATTTTTTCCTTTTTTCTTTAGTGAGACAGCCTATGCTTGTAAGAATGAGAACTTCTGTCCCTTCCAAATTTCATGGCTTTCAAATCTTTCTTTTTATGAACTGTGGATATTTTTCATAATGTGTATGAACATTTCACCTCTCCTCCTGTGTGCTGTTGTGGGCATTCACGCTGCGTGCCCTCTGGTTCACCCGCCTGTGGACATCTCCTCTTGGGGTGTTGCACACACAAAGCTAGAGGAATAACCATTTTGATTACAAGAGCTCTCAGGAGTTTAACATCTTTAATGTGCTGTAGGACTCAACATGCCACACAGATTTTTTTTATTACCTTTTGGTGATTAACAGTCCAGAAAATTTCATCAAACCAATTAGATAATGTGCACCTGACTGAAGGCTGCTGCAGGCCTCAGGGGTTGCTTCAGTGCAAAACCCCGTCGGTCCCTGTGGGCTGAGGATTTGCCCTGGGCTGGGCAGTTCCCACCAAGTGGAGGAGAAGCTTTCAGCTTGTTGCACAATGCTTATCACTTGGATAAGGAAGAAAGGTGTAATTGCTACGGGTGTAAGGTCTTACAGATGATTGAGTTGTTCCACTGGTTTCAGTTGTTGCATAGGTTTACATTACATTTGGCTATATTAAAATTTCATTTCAGGATGAGTCCTTGGAGTAGTGGGGGACAAGCAGTATGTAAAGGAGAAACCTGCTAATTTTTTGCAGCCACCCTGTCACTGTTCTCCTCTGGGAGACTGTAAGTAAGAAGAAATCTTCACAGCTCCAGTTCATATGACTGCAAGCACAGGGAAAACAAGGGTTTGGTGTCTCAACAGAGCCTTGTTCAGGAACATCTACCAGTGCTTGTATGTGAAGTGGCACCTAGTGGTGTGTGTAATGGCTCATCTCACCTGAGTTAACGGACGGTCTAAAAATTAAGTGCTGAGTTATCTTAACTCTTGCAGATGGGTTGAAAGAGCAGTCACAGTTGACAGGGCAATTCCTCCTCTTTATTTTGCCTGTAAATGATTTATCTACTTCATGATTTTTCAACTCAAACAGTAATTGCTTTGTATGGGTTTAGTAAATCTGCTGTTGTTATTCCATCTGTAGAGTGGTGAAGTGGTTCTGCAAGGGTGCCTCAGGCTCTGGGGGAAGTCTCTTCCTCCTGCCAGTCCTTGTCATTGCAAGCTTCTGTTCTTCTGCATGATTGCCCCCCCCCCCCTTCTGTGCGTGTCAGCAGGGGAGTTTTGGCTGTTTGGCCGTGGGCTGTGGGTCCACTGCAGACTGCACTTGAAACCAGATATCTAACTTCTCCTCAGCCTTCTCACCGCTTCCTGCAGCTCAGCCACCACTGCAGGAGGTTCTCCACTTGGGCACACCTTCTGCAGCTAGGTCTGCCGCCTGTCCCTGCCACAGGAGAAAGGTCTGGACGCTTCTTGCAGCCTGAGGTCTGCACTGCAGCCTCTCCTTCAGCAGCTCCGTCTGGGTGGAGGCATCGGTTGCTGCTGGGTAGATGGTGCAGACCCCCCCGCCAGAGCAGCAGCCTTTGCTCTCGGACAAGACTCAGTCTCCTATCTGGCCAGTGCAATGGCCTTGCTTTCAAGAGGCGCCCTTCCTGCGTGCCGACTGCCGTGCCCTGTTCACCCGCTGTGGTCGTGGCCCGCCTGACTGCTGGGGTTCCCTGAGCCGCCCTTTGTAGACGCGGGAGTGGCCACCATGGCTCTGCCGCGTCAGCGTCTCCCACCAGAGCTGCCGGCTCTCGGCAGGTCTCTTCGCTCCCCCAGCGTCACCCAGGCCCAGGAGCCCTGTGCCGAGGCCTGCCGCTCTGCTGTGGGCCAGGCCGGGCCAGCTCCAGAGCAGCTTCCCTTGTTGACAGACTGTTTCCGTTACAGGAAATTATTTGCAGAATTACTTTGTTTTTCTTACGTAACACCGCTAGTTCCTGTTAGGTACCTTACTTATCGGGAAGCTTAATCAGTGGTTTATGAAGTGCCTCCCCTGAGCGTCCTGGCCATGTTACTACCAGATCAGAGCAGGGACTTGGAACTTGGGTGGTTCTTATAAACACACTGCCTCTAAAAATACCTCAGGGTGATTATGGCAGTGTGAGGGGAGCAGGGGGGTGGTCCCTGCTGTGGTGATCTTTGGGCAAGGGAAAAAGCACAGTTTTGACTTGACGAGTGGCCTTACTCCACCATTTCTGATGGAGTCTCCAGAGCAAATCGGCACGTTCCCATGACGTGGGCGAGAGCTGTGAGGTTACTTCCTTGCTCGGGATTTCTGCAGTGCTTGTGTATCAGCCTTAATGGCAGGGCCTTGGGCCCCGAGCCAGGGCTTGGACAGCAGCACAGGCAGTGCTCGCTCCGGGCTTGTTCCTCAACGACTTCTGCACCCCCCTCTGCTCCCAGTGCCGCAGCTGGTCTTGAAGGGTGAGGGGGGTGTGATCGGTGTGGAGGGCAGCTGGGGGGGCTGTGCTGCACGGTGCCCCCTCAGCACAGCAGAGCAGTGGCTGAGCCCTGCTCGGGGCTATTTGGGGGCCCATTTGCTCCCTGCCTGCTAGCTCGGGGGTCCCAGGCAGGCCCCCAGCCCTGGGGTCTCACTGACCCCGGTGCCACTCTTTTGTGAAGCAGGATGGCCACCAAGTGGCTGGTGCTGGGACTGGCACAGGAGCTTTTTTTATCCCAAACTGTTCCAGGAGAGGATGTGAAATCCCACTCTTGCTCTCGACCGAGGCAGAAGTGTCAGTCCAGCTAAGGGCTATCCTGTTCTAATCACTGGGTCAAACTCTAACTAATAGCTGGGTATCGGTTAGTTTTTACTCTTTTTCACTTGTCCAGGAAAGCTGCTGCTTCTGGGTGGAAAACCAAGGGAACACAGTCCCTGAGCAGCTATGGCCTGGTCTGGTAGACCAGTTTTGTTGGAGTTTAGCTGATAAGGGCTGCTATCCACTCAAATCATTAATACCTGCGTTTATATAGATATAGATACCACTACTTCTTTTTTCTTGGTGGAGGGGTATGTCTGCATGGTTCCCATCAGCTGTTTTGAATGCCCTGTCCTGTGCCACATGATAGCGTCTGGGGCTTTGTGTCCTGTCCTGTTCAGGGCCAGCCCCAGCATGCAGAGGTCACCCAGGGCCCAGCATTAAGCAGGAGGAGGCTGGAGGACACAATCCACACCGGTCCGTGGGGTCCCCGCTCTGGAAAGGAGGCTGGCTGATGTGGGCACTGTGAAACAGGCTGAGGTCAGGCTACATTTACCTTTGGGTCACAACAGTTACCCAGCCAGTGAATCTTGTGGATCTCCCGTGCTTGCCTCCAAATGGGGTCTTAATTCTGATGACGTTTCTGATGAAGTTGAGCGTTGCCCACCATCCTCTGTCACAGAGGTGTATGAAATGTGTAAGGCACTTAACGCTGAATGGGTTTATTCTCTTGAGTATTTCCAGTAGAACAACTAGTGCATTTAATACATTTTAATTTTTATTTTTATTTTTTTTTAATTCTTACTATCTTTTCAGGCCAGTTACAAGCAGAACAGAAACAAATCCTCAGAAAGAGCTTAAGGCCTTTCCTGTGGCAGTCACGCCTCCAGCAGCAGCCCATAAGTGTGTCTGCCAACGGCTTTGGAGCAGATGCTGGGCTGCTGCATCGAGCAGACTGACTGTTGCTGCAGGGAATGAATGTCTTGTGTGTGCTGGTTACACATGACAGTAACAATGCCAAGCACCTACAAGTGGTGTTGTCAACCCCAAGCCAAGCTGCATCTCCTCTAGAGGAAGGGTCTTATCTCCTTTTTACACCACATGTTGTGGGGATGGAAGGCACAAAGCTGCTTGAGCAAGTTTCTGGCTGAAGTTTGGATTATGTGGACCCAGGGATGCTGTGGCTCAGCCTCCTTGGCGCTGCGGTGCTACATCCAGGCCGGAGCTGGAGGAGTGTGTCACCCTCTGGGCTCCACAGAGCAGGTCAGCGAACACTTCATGGGAATGCAGAGCTGGAGGGAGAGTGCTGGAAACCAGCGCTTGGAGGAAGGAAATCTCTTTATACCACAAATGGAGTACACAGTATTGCTCTCCATGCCATCCCTGCTAAGGAGTAAGAGCCCAAGTCAAGTCATGTTTCTGCTCTGTGCGCAATACAGCCTTTACCAGATGCTGAGCGGTAAAGCAGGCACAGATGGATCGCAGGGATGGCGGTGGGGCTGAGGTGGAATATGAGCAAGGGAGAGAGCCTTCAGGGGTTTTGTAGCAGATACTGGTCACTTAAGAGAAGCTTGGTATTAGTTTGTTGGAACTGATTCCTCATTTGAGATTCAGGATGTTGTTCCTTCCTTTGTTTTTTGGTTTTTTTTTTTGCCTTAATTAAGTTGTGATTTCAGGATTACTAAGAATAGAAATAACTTTGATCTGCCTTTTGTTTCTGTGTTTGTACAGTTCTGAATATTGTATCATCCTGTGCCAGGACTGGGACTGCGGCTGTGACACAGAGACTGGATAGGTGCCGTATCTCAGACCCCTGTATGCAAGCACCATTTCACCAAAATTCTTTTTCACACTTTGGACCCTTTTGAAAAAAAGGATAAAGAAATTTAATGTCTTGCAAGCATATTTGTGGAAAAGGAATGAAAAGCATCTTGTGTTCCAGGTGGTTTCATCTAGAAATGCACTTAAATCTTACCTAGCCCTACTTCAAAGCCTTTCTACAGTAGAAACTGCAGAAAAAGTCAGTAGCTGCAAGTGCCTGGATTTGGTGTAGATGAAAGCATAAGGAAAATGAGTGATCTGCCCTCGCTCATGAGCTCTGTCCACCACCTGCTTCTGGAGAACAGAGAAAGAGGTAAGGGCAGCTCCAGGTGTGGAGGTAAGAAAAAAGGGTGAGAGGGTTTGAAAGTGAGTTGCTAGTCATGGCTGAAGTCCAAAGCCAAGGCTTTGCTCCTGCTCTGCCTGAATTAGGTGTCTGGACCCGGTACAGATGCATGCTGTGATTCTTAGCAGAAATACCCTGGGCTCTGGGCTGTCTTTACAAAGACTAGAAATGCTCCTATGTGGAGAGGCTTGGCCAGCAGTTCTGATCACTTAGAGGGGAGAGGTTTTATCTTCCCTTTCAGCACTACTTCAGCTAACTGGTTTCCCAGCTTTTAAAATGTTGCTGCTTCTATTAAGGTTAAAAAAACTTCCGTCATAACAACAGCATTTGCTCGCTGGAAACAAAAACATAAGCTTTGCCTTTCCTTTCTCCGAAACAATAAATTTACAGGCTCTTTCTGTGAATGTCAGGCATTGTATGGACACTGTAGGCTCTTGAGGGAAGTCAGTGCTCTATTTTATACATGATAATATCTTACTCTGCAGGAAACAGACATTGATCTATATGTTTTTGTTCTTGCTAAAAAGAAAAATAAGTCATTCAAGGAAACAGTAATAGCTAAATGTAATTTCTGTTTATTTCTCTGCTAGATAGTGGTGTTTACTCTGCCTTTCCTTTTCCTTCATTGACCTGATCTTATCTGATCATCAGGGCAAACCTAACTTGTGCCCCACACCTGGTGAGTGTCACTCCTGTGGTCTGGCCTGGGGGATCATAGAATGGTTTGTGTTGGAAGGGACCTCAAAACCCATCCAGTGCCACCCCCTGCCATGGGCAGGGACACTTCCCACCAGCACAGGGTGACCAAAGCCCCATTCAGCCTGGCCTTGGACACTGCCAGGGATCCAGGGGCAGCCACAGCTTCTCTGGGCACCCTGTGCCAGGGCCTCAGCACCCTCCCAGG